>PVIW01005034.1:0-40149 GCA_004026585.1 Noctilio leporinus
GGGGAGGGTGTTAAAAAGAGATGAAAGGGAAACTACAGGCAAAATACAGTTTATGAATCATATTTAGATTCCAATTTAAAGAAAAGCAAATAGGGAAGTGTGACTCCTAACTAGGGTTTTTTATAACACATAAAGAAAAGTTAAAAATATTTTTAGGGGTGATCATGGTATTCTGGTTAAGTTAAAAAGAAAACTCTGTATCTTTTGTAGAAACTAACTAAAATATTAATAAGTAAAGGACGTATCATGTAGTGTTAGATTCAAAATAACTGGAGTGCAGATAAAGAGGTATAAGTGAAGACTTCTGTGAGAAACTTTGACTTTTGTGAGAAACTACCGAAAATGGGTGATGGCTCTAATGGGTTCATAAATGATTCTCCCTGCATTTGTGTAAAATTTCTGTGACAACGTCCTTTATAAAAGTTGAGCAGTCACCAATATGAAACTGGACTGGAAAATTTTATTTGTCTAAATGGAAAATCTTAGACAGGAAACTAAAAAGAATTTTAAAAACTAAGAAAAGTCACATAAATTTGACAGATTAGGTGAAAGGGGCAAAAAAGAAATGCGGAAGTTATCTAACCTAAGATTTTCTAAGTAAACAGTTACAGACATCTCAATACTGAAAAGACAAAATTAAAATACACTCCAGGCCCTGGCTGGTATGGCTCAGGGGACTGGCCCTGGCCTGCGACCCCAAAGGTCAATTCCCAACCACAGCACATAACCAGGTTGCAAGCCAGGTCTCCAGCCAGGTCTGTGGTTGGAGGCAGGTGAAAAGCAACCATACATTGATGCTTCTCTCCCTTTCTTCCTCCCTCCCTACGCTTCTCTCTAAAAATAATAAATAAAATCTTTTAAAAATAAAAATTAACAACTGAAATGTGAAATAAAATAAAATACACTCCAAATTACAATACCTAAACCCCCAACCAAGTCCGTAGAGTGTTTTATTTTGATTTTTTAAATGTAAATACCTCCTGAATAGGATACATTAGAGAATCGGTTAAATATTTGTTTTCCTAATAATGTGGATCATCTTCACTGAACTGGGAACCGGTGGATTTGATTTTCCAGGCTCAACTGAAAAACGCATCCTTGACATAAGGTTTCTACTTGTGGCTCTCAGAGGGACAATTCTCACCACATCTGCTGCTGGTCCATAGGATCCATGCCTGTCGATGGCTCATCCAGAAACAGGATGGGTGAGTTTCCCAGCATGCTCAGCGCAAAACACAGCTGCAATGCAGAGGAAACACCCCTAGTTGCTGCCACCGCCATGTGCCCCCTCGGAACATCCTCATACGCCCCACATACCTTTCTAGGGGCTCCTGCCTTTAATTTCCGCACTGGGACATTCAGCAGCTTGTGCAGTTTGAAAGTGTCCACCAATCTGATGGGAAATGGCAAGAGAATGTCAGGTCGGCAGAGGATCTGGGGAAAATGCCATCACACAAAGAGGGGCAGCCTTGCAGGGACGCTGGGTGGTGCTGTTATTCTCCAAACTCTCACGGCCAAGGGAAAATGGTGGTTTATTACAGGACATGGAAGATTTTTCATCTCCTAAATAGTTTTAAAGAGGACATTGAATTCTGTATGTGGAACCGAGAGGGATGATAGTTATTGTCAAAAGTGTCTCTCGTCCTTCATCCCTGCTTTGCCACCAACACCTTCCGAAAAGGTGGGGATGTTGCTTGCACCCCCCTTCATTATTAGTGGCTTCACCACGGAGGCACAGCCTCATCGCCTCTCGACCCAGAGACTCCGCCCGACCTCTCTGTACCGTGTGATGGCGACTGTGGCGTCTGCTTTCCTGAGACCCTTCACGGCTGCAAACACGTCCAGGTGTTCCCTGACCGTCAGGCTGGGCCACAGTGCGTTCTCCTGCGGGCAGTACCCCAGGAACCTGGCCGCGCCCTCTCCCTGATCACCCAGGACTGCACGACACCCTTTCAGTTCCACCTAAGGAAGGACACTGGTTTTAGAAACACGTGTGGCCTTTTCTCTGATCACTCAGAAACTCAGGAAGCCTACATATGGCTAATAAATCCAATTTTTTTCTGAGCATCAGAGAAACAGTATAGAAATTACATTATATATTTATTCGTACAGAACAACGTTTTAAAACGACTAAAAGTAGAGCCATACAAAGATACGATGCACATTTATCATGACATTTCTCTGTGGGGCGTGGGAACTGTTCATTTTTCACTACCTCGCCAGCAGTGGGCTTCGTGATACCAGCTATCATTTTAACAGATGAACTTTTACCAGCGCCGTTGGGGCCCAGCAGCCCCAGTATTTCACCTGCAAGAGAATCACCAATTAGCAACACAGGAAGTGACATACTGATGAACAGAAAACTATTTCCTCAATAACCTTCTTGTTAAAATTTTAATTTTATTGTACTTTTTCCCATTATCATTCAAGTTCCCTTATAACCCACTCCCATCCGCCCCCCCTGCCCCACCTGCCAGGAGTGGAGGTATTGAGCAAAAAGGAAGCAGAACTCATGGGCATGGGCTTATTTAATAACCTTATTTAATAACCCCTCAGCACCATTTTGAAATTTATAAGACATATGCAATCCACACACAAAAAAAAACTTCTGCTCTTATAATTACATAAAATGTGGGTGAAAAGCTTAGGAAATTGATGTCAATATATCTTTTTTTCTTCTCTGTTTCTCTTTTCTTACTTTTCTAGTGAACAAAAGAGGCCCAGGTTATTTTCTGCAGCAGATGGCTGACGAGCTGAGAACGTGGATAAGTGATTCCTAAGCCTGGGAAGTCAGAGACAGTCCCCCAACCCAAACTCTGTCCCCTGTGTTCAAGCCACCTTTCCCTGGAACTGATAGAAAAGTCTTCTGATTTGTCCATACCCCAAATTTGTAAACATGCCATAGCCAGTGTGTATTTTTTTCCAAAATATACGTTAAATTGTGACAAGAAGCTGTCTTAAAAACCCTTCCACGGCATTCCAATAACTTGGTAGGAAATCTGAACTCTGTGCTGTGTTTCACTAAACTGCCCCTAATCTGGTCCCTCCCGCCTCTGCCGCTGCACCTCTTCCACCAGTGGATGCAGCTGCAGGTCTCTCTGGGCTAAATGGCTCCAAAGGCCTCCCCATAGCCGAGTCACTGCCGCCGCTGTGTCCTCCACCTGGGGTGCCCTTATCTCTTCATACTCCCATACCAGACAGCTTCTCATCACTCAGAAGGTGGCTGACACGTCACTGCTCAAGGAAGCTCTTTCCTGACCCCAAGTGAAGGCAGCCCCAGGTCACACGTAGCATTTCACATATTTGAATGTCCCCCCTAGACTGTGCCTATGTGATCTGTGATATTTTTCTTGATTAAGTTATTTCTGTTTATTGACCCCTCTTAGGAGGTAAAATCCATGTGGGCAGGAACTTGACTATTTATTTCATTATTGTATTTTCAGAGCCCAACACAGTCCCTGGAACACTCAAAAAAGTACATTGGGCCCCCGGCTGGTGGCTCAGTGGATAAGGTGCCAGCCTGCGACCCCAAAGGTCGCCGGTTCGATTCCCAGCCCGGGCACATAACCAGGTTGCAAGCCAGGTCTCCAGCCAGGTCCATAGCTGGAGGCAGGTGAAAGGCAACCATACATTGCTGTCTCTCTCCCTCTCTGCCTCTCTTCCTTCCCCTCTCTCTAAAATTAAAAAATAAAATCTTAAAAGAAAAGTTACATTGAATAAACGAATGAATGCTTTGGCAGGTCCAGTGGCGCCTATGGCACAGATGGTCAGTGGGTATTTCTAAACATTAAAAAGCAGTTCTTCCAAACCTTTTTTAACACAGAAGGAGATATTTCTTGCTGCTACTTTCTTCTTCTTCCCCTTAGGAAAGCAGTTTATCTTCTGGTCTGCATATTTTTTGTGTAGACAGCTGGCGATGATGACAGGTTTCTGGAACAGATGACAACTGCTTTTCATCTTAAACGTCAGAGACCTCATGCTCCTATGTTCTCCCTGCTGGAACCCTTCGTGCCCTATGTCATGAACCACATTGGAACCAAACTGTGTTCTGAGTCGACGGTCACCCTGTTGCTTGTTCCCGGTATAAAATGCACTCACTAATGTGTCTTGCTTCTAACGAAGCAGAGCAAATCAGCGTGATTACTGTTTTGCCAGCCAAAAGCTGACTCCTTGCCTTCCCGGAACACAAGTGCCTAATCTCATGGGGATATCACAATACCTCCGATAAAGAAAAAATAACGCTTAACATTTTCATTTCTGTTTAGGGTTTTATGATACATGTCACTCGCAGAAACGCCTCAACTCATGACCTTTTTGGTTTTAAAATGATAGCTCTCCTGATCAGAGTCCGTTTCTTTCCCAAAAGGAGAACAGAGCCAGACACTCCAAAGCAGTGCCTGCATATTGAACAATTATGTAAAGGCATCAAATGCTGAGTTTTCAGGATGAAAGCTATCCTATCAGCCTCTACTCTTGATAATGCTTGGGTAGTTCCATCAACAGGCACGTTGTTACTTGGTGTCCTACCTCCTCCAAGTCTGACGTGGCCAGGGCAGCTGCCACTCTTGTCCTTTCTGCTTGAACATCCTCATCCTCGTCGACAGGTTCCTCTGGATTTGGCCTGGTCTTGCTTCTCTGGGGGGACATTCTGTGGAGGAAATGAAACATCTGCCATGCGGTCTTTCTAGTTGTCAAAGATGGATCAAAACTCGGTCTCCCGGGGCTTTCGCCCGTATCCCTTTCTCTCGGTCAACTGCTGCTGGTGGCCCTGTGAACACTGTCTCAGCTTTTACCCCCAAATCCTCACGCTGGTATCTGAAATCCCTCTTTCAGTATAGATCCCATTTTTTTTTTGTGAGTACCCTTGACACTTTCTGACTGTCTGGCAGTTACTACTGCTTCTTGCAAAATCAGGTCACCCACATTTTCTCTGTTGACTCGGCCCATCGAATCGAACCAAAGCTTCTTTTAGTATCTCTTCCTGGTCACCCTTTCTGGATTCCCTTGTTCAACCCATTCCGTCCCATCTCTTCTGTCCAGGGGTGTGTAATCATCATGGATCACAGAGTGGTATATTTGCGAGCTCATGAAATCTTTGAGGGGCGGAAAGCCTCAGGGGTTTGGTATCTGCCTGAGGACCCTGTCTCTTGGCAGGAAGCCCGCAACCCACTACTATTCAGGGGAACAGCACGCTGTTTACATTGTAAATATAAATCTGGGTCAACAGGCTGATAGGACAGCCCCTGTCTAGGAATAATAAAATATGATATTAAGTAGGAAAGGAAGCTTTACCCAACCTGAAAACAGGATCCCTTTGCATTATTTTCTGCCCACACTTCATTTCCAAGCATCTCAGAACAAAGATGAACAGCAAAGCCTGGAAGTAAGGCTAGGAACCAAGAAAAAGTTATATTTACTCATTTTGTTCACAAATGTTATTTAAATATTCAAATTAAATTGGTGGCCTTTTGTCTTCAGGTAAAATAGATGTGATTGATCCTACAAATCAGGGGAGGAGTCCAGCTACACAGTGACCACCTGGTTGAGCAGAACCTGACGCTTCCTCCCAACTCATGTTCGGACCACCAGCAAAGTCTGCTTTGTCTTCCAAATTACCCAGAGCCCAGTGACTTCTTACCTGTTTGTGCTGCCCACACCCAAGCCCAGCTCATTATTCTTCTCAATATCATATTATTATTAAAAAGAAAAAGAAAATAATATTACTACACCTTTCCACCTGCTTTCCCTTTCCTCCCCTTGCTCCAAATATCTTTTCTCAACACAGCCATGGAAGCTCTTCTGTTAGAATATGTATATCCTATCATTGCACTTTGCTTAAAACTCACCAATGACTCCTCATGACTTAGAATCAAGCCAGAGTCTTTATAGTGACCAAGAAACACTGTGTAACCTCTTCTATCCACTCGCACTTCACCCCATTGCTTCTGTGACCTCTCTCGGGCCACGTTCCTCTTTGGCCACTCTGCCACAGCCAGACAGGTCTCCTGCCTGATCCTGAAACAAGCCAGGGTGACTCTTGTCCCTTCTTCCTGGAATGCTCTTCCCCAAGCTACCTCGACAGCTTGCTTTCTGCCTCCCTCAAATCTTTATTTCTCAACCAGCCGTGTTCTGGCCACCCACTTGACATGGTTTACATGATCTATTTAGTTTACTCTCTGTCTTACCAAAAAATCAACTCCATGAAGGTAGGGGCTTCTGTCTATATTTGTTCCTAGACCTAAAAAGTACTGATGCATTATATTCAAAGATAGCAGCTTTCTTCAGTCTAGATGTATCAACATCATCATTTATTCCCCTTTCATTTTTATTATTCAACTTCTGCTTTATCTTTAATTCAAAGGATTTAAGTTATATGTCATCCGTATGTTTTATTTTGTTTTTTAAAGATTTTATTTATTGTTTTTAGAGAGTGGGGAAGGGAGAGAGGCAGAGAGGGAGAGAGATATCTATGTATGATTGCCTTTCACCTGCCTCCAGCCACAGATCTGGCTGGAGACCTGGCTTGCAACCTGGTTATGTTGCCCTGGCTGGGAATCAAACCAGTGACCTTTGGGTTCACAGGCTGGTCAGCCTTATCCATGGTGCCACCAGCCAGGGCTCATCTGCATGTTTTTTAATTCTCACCCCAGGATATGATTTTTACTGATTTTAGAGAGAGAAAAAGGGAGAGAAAAAATTGATCATTTGCCTCCCATACACGTTCTGACCAAGGATTAGGCCCTCAGCTGAGGAATGAACCCTGGCCAGGACTCGAACCCACACATCTTTTGGTGTACGTGATGATGCTCCAGCCAACCAAGCCACCTGGCCAGGGCATATCTGATCTGTACTTTTGACAAGCTCTCTCAAATTTGGAGGGGGCTGTACACAGAATAAATAAAAATAATTTCATATTGAATTCTGGATTTAATATCACGCATTCATGCATACAAAAAGTAACTCTAGGCTTTAGAATCATGTTGGAATGTAACTGCTTATTCTAAGACTAAGACACATTTAAAGTTGGCACACTTCCAGCAAGATTAAGCAGTTGTTATAATAAATGATGACTATCCCCCTCCTCAAATAGGTGGTGATTTAGAAAAACCATCTTACTATTAAGCATAATAGAAAATCAGATGCACTCAGAATACTTGAGTTTTTCTCTGTTTGATGGTACTCCATGAGTCTCTGCAAAGGCAAAAAACAAAAGCAAAAAGAAATAACTCATCAGCTTTACAGTTTCCATTTAAATAATATGGAATTTCACATATTGAATTCCTTCCTTAAGCCTGAGTCCCCTGTGTTCACTGGTGGCAAGATTCCCTTCTGAGATGTGAGGGGTTCCCCTACTCAACTCTGAACGCCTCTCAATGTTTATCTTTTCTAATTCTTCTTTTTTCTTTAAGATGGTGGTTTAACGTTTGCTGAAAGTCAACAGAGAGAGGGAGGTGCTTTCATCATGATAAATTCTGGAGGTCAACAACATTGTCCTAAAGTACTGACCTTTCCAGGGTCCCTTCCTACCCCAATGGGGACTTTTTCTACCACAATAATTAGTTTCATTATGGTCTTTCTTCATCAATTAATGCATTCAACAAGGAATTCATCCCTCCTACATAATATGTGACAGATCTAGGTTCACGTATTTCACTTTGCAGGTCTACTTCTACTTCAGGAGAAACAGGCTTTAAGCAAAGGAACAGATTTTCAGTTGAGAATCCCAGACATTGCTCAGTCCATGGAAATGTGTTTTTACAGTTGGAAGGCTTTTCCAGGTTCCCAAGAACACACACTTGGGGGAGCCCTCTCTCCTCTGTTTAAAGCCACTTACTTCATTCAGGATGATGCGGGGCCCACCAGAGTATATTTCTAACTGCGCTCTTCTGATCATCTCATCGTACATTTCCTTCCATTTGAGTCACATTCAGGGTACTCTTCCTGCGTTGATTCTGCTGCTTCCCTTTGCAGAATATGACCACCTCCTGCCCCACTCCCTTACTAATTCTTACTCATTCTCTGACTCTCCAGAACATACCAGCTGCACTGGAAACTGCCCTGCTCGCCTGCAGTTTTTAAGTGCTTTGTATTGACTGCTTTGAGGTTGGCCTTTGTCTCCATCAAGCCCTGTGAAAGGTAGGACTGTGCTGTCTTGTCCAGCAGATGTCCCCAGTTTACTACCACGGTGCCTAACATGCAATGGTGTTTAACGTAGACTTTGAATGTTAGAATTACATTGTACTGAGTGTATTTCTCATGATGGAAAAGGAATACCCGTTAAACTAGGCAACATTTTTTCAATCTGGCATTAGTTTTGAATAAGCTTTTGTTGTGCAAAGTGCCTATGGCAAAACTTTAAAAATACTTTTATTGGGGTAAATTTTCATGCCATAGACTCACATATTTTAAGTGTGCACTTCAAGGATTTTTGGTAAATTTTCAGAGTCCTGAGAGTAACGTCAAGTACATTTCATGTTACTCCCTATTTCTACCCCAGCCCCAGAAACCCGGTAGCCTACTTTCTGCTTTTATAGATTTGGGCAAAGCATTTTAATAGCTTGCATACTCAAAATTAGTGACACAGTTACTAATATTTCTTACCTGTAGGATAAAATGTAGAAATCCTTGCAAAGTGAATGGGGGAACAAATATCATGCTCCAAACTGATACATCTAAATACATCCATCCAAATAAAATGAGGATTAATAAGTTGTTTGAGGTCTACAAGGCAAATTGAAATATATTACATGTCAAACATATTTAGCCCATTGATATTTGAGAAAACATTTAAGATGTAGGTGTTCCTGTCCTGTATGTCACAATTTTGCTATATGCAGATAAACCCCTTTCAGAAGGAAAAGGAAAAAGATATATTTTTTGATAATGAGACTATATATGACTTTATTTAAAAATCCATATTGCTTCTCACCTAAGCAGAAGTTTTCTAATTGTCATACCTGCTCCATTAAGTGCCCATTCTAAATGAATGATTTTTCCCAACATTGTACATTTTGATTGCAATAGACTCCTTTTCTTTTAGATTATTGGTAAATGTTGGGGTGGAATTGAAAATAATTTTTTTTCTGTTTTAAGGATCAGTGGACTCTAGAAAAAAAGTAAATGTGGACTATGGTTTCACTCAATAATGGGGAGACATTGCCTGCACTGTCCTTCTAAGTATGCTCAATGTCACAAAAGGACAACAGCATTGACCAACCACAAGCAATTCATTTTCATAAGTGATCCTGTACATAATTCAAAACAACCTCAGTCCCAAGGTTAGTATGGTTTCAGTTCATACAACTGCATGATGAAAGACCAATTATCATTGTACTTACCCTCAGCATATACTTCGAATGAAACTGTAAGTACTTTTTAGCAGGCATAAAGTAATCGCAAAAGCTTGAGTCTCTGTGGACATATGTAATTTAGCTTACTGAAACCATGATGTAAATCAACCATATATCAGTGTTGTCAACCATGCTATTACCATCTCCAATTTTTTGACATGAGGAATGAATGACACAAGGTCTGAGACCTCAGCTTTGTTCCTGAGTCTGTCACTAGTTTTTGTATGACCTTAAATAAGTTACTTATTTTCATTCTAAAAAATGAGGGGAATTATCATAGATAATATTGAATTAATTTCAAACCTGATACCCCAATATTCCATAAATATGTAGTTTTTTTCTTTGATATAAAAATGAAATGAGCAGACAAGTACACTAAAATAAATATCAAAAAGAAAAATCAGAAATTACAAACACCTATTATACTGAGTACAACATTGATGTAATTTTTAAAAATTCTGAACATAAACCTTAATTTTAAAAAATTTACTTTGCTTCTGCAATATTGCCTTATTTTATTATGCAATAATTCAAAAATGGTGACTGCATAGGAAAAGTGGTATTCAATCATATATAAATAGGAATATATTTCAATTTGGAAAATATACTGTTTCAGAGTTGCATGCTTGATTCCCTGCTGTGGTCCTTTATTTGCTCTAGTTTTTATCCACCACAGAACACCTTAATTATCACATTTGTTCACAAACCCAATAGAAAAAAGTATTCTGCGTTACTGTGACTTTTCCTAGAAATAAGTCATATTTCTTCATTTGCTCATTTATGCACATGCAGCTGAGGAATTATGCAAGGGGAACTCATTATAGTATGATAATGTAGGTTCCATTCTACCACCTACCATATATTGAAGAAAATTTGCCCTCATTTGACTTCCACCCATTATATATATAAAATGTATTAGGGGAAATGTTCTCTCCTCACCAAGCTAAGCGATAAAAGCTATTGCTCTAAAAGATGGTGGTGTTTCACATTCTAGAAGGCCTGTCCTATTCTATAGAGTTGATGTGCTTTGAATGCCTAGAATGTGGGCATTTTTGGCCAATCCCAAACCTCACTCCAGAGCCTACACCCCTGAAGAAGGGCTCTGTCCCCACTCTGCTTTCCCACTGAAAGCGGAGGAAAAAGGGCCAAAGGTATGAGTCTGTGGTTGATGTCAAATCCATACAAACAAAGAAGAATTGTGAGTAGAAGGTAAGCCAGGAGCTGATTTTTCACTTGACACAAAACAAAAAATTATATTCTTTTAGACTTTTATTTGTCCTAGTCTGGAACAGCTTCTGGTTAAGAAGAACCAACACAAGACTGGGAAAGACAAAGGAAAAAGACTGATGACTTTAGGTTCATCAGTTAGGTTCATCTTTAGTTCATCTTTAGGTTGCTGATTATTTAGGACTGAAGGACGAGAAGCTTAATGAGTATCTGAGGGAGCTCACTGGGATATTTCGAGTCTCTGTAAGGCTGGCAGTAATGGATCTGTCAACAGTCCTATTGGCAAATAGCCCTGACATTGCCTGAACATCGGCTCTGAAAAAGACTTCATTCAGAGTTGAAACTACGAGAAAATACAAAGTACGGACACAGTTCTTTGTTCATCTTTGCTGGACATACGCAAGAGTGCTGACTGCAAAGAAATAAACTATTAGTCAGACCCTCTTCCAGTGGTATCTGTACTGCCTACACAACACCTGGGTTTACACGGGTCCAGGCAATAGGACTGTTGACTGAACACAAAATTCCAGCACAAAGGATGGATGGAAGACTTTTGGCATACTGGATCCTCATGACAGCCTCTTTCTATAACTTCTGAGCTTGTATTGGATTGTCCTGATGATGGTAAGAGGGGTAGTAAATAGATATGACCTGCTGAATATCAAGCAGTGCAATCTAGGGAAGCAAATCAGAATACTGTCCACTGAGAAGGGATAAGTCAACAGCTACCTGCTGACCAGAACATTGGAAGGCTAACTTCTTATAGAAGTCGGTGGGCAATGTCAGCTGTATTTTTGAGCAGACAGCCTCTGGCTGGACTCCTCTTGTGGCTTCAGGACTTCAACTCCAAGAGTTGGGAGCTGTGATTGTCAGCCACACATTCAACCACCAAGCAAGAATATCAGCTGAACTGTTGGGATTAGGAACTCTGGGTATCCAGAGTCTTAGTAAATACCTCCATCCAACTTTTCACTAATCTCGGACTTTTAGTAACCTTTCATTCACATTTATGAGTAAGTGTTCTGCTACAGGAGCATCTTGAGCTTCAGGTTTCCTGTAAGGTGCTCCATATAGTCTAGTCAAATGGTTGTACAGGAATTCTTCGGGAACATTATTGAATCAGTCACATGTTACATTCTTTCTCCTTTCTATGGTATAATTTTAAGGTATTGATTTTTCCAGTGTTCAGGGCAAAAGTGACTGTTTACTGTTACATTGAAAGTTTGAAAGAGAACTCTCTCTATTTGTATGTATATATACATACATATATATAATTACACACACACACACACACACACACACACACACACACACATATACTTACTATGTAGAAGCAAAATGACCAAAGACAAGTATTTTTTCTCCTCTTGCAAAAAGTAAAGGATATCACATATGTCAAAAAGATGAGAGAAGCTGCATAACCAACTGTAGTTATAACCTAAAGGCAAGATAAATAGTACCAAAGTCAAAAAATAAAATATTGAGGGAAAATTTAAATTATAAATATTTCGAAACATTTTATCAAACATGCACTTTGCATGTGGTTTTTTTTTTTGTTTGTTTGTTTTAGTTTAGGACAAAATTAAAACAAAAATGTCTTGATTATATGAAACATCAAATGTTAAAATTTATGACGAATTACTTTATAAAACAATCTCTATGTAGTATGTTACTTACCACAGCAAACATAATTTGACTGTTGATATAAGTCAAATGTGTAAGGTATTTTACATAGATAATTAAATACATCGAAAGGAGAATAAAAACGAAGAGGCTAATATCCACCAGGGCCTGCCCACACCAGTAGGCAGAAGGGTAGAGGCCTGAAATCCATAGCTGGGACTTGGTTCTCTTCTGATGAAAAAGCACAGGATAGAGCCAATTAAAATCCAACTCCCAAACAAACACATTGGAAGATATGTTAAATACAATGCAATTCGATGCTTTTAAATATCCTAATAATTTTAATTATGCATAAACTCTTCAAGGGAGTTTAGCTAATTTCATTAAGGTGGCCTTTTTGAAAAATGTGTATTACTTCATCTTATGCGTTTGATTTCTAGCACGACTTTAACTTTTGCATAATAAACAGAAAATTTAAGAGATTCAAGGAATGACTCTCCTTCAAGAGAAATATTATATTGTGGCCTATAGGACAATCAACTCCCCCTTATCCAATGTGCTTTTGGAGAGCTACTGGCTCAGAACTGTGAAGGATGACTCATCGGCATCTTATTTAACTGTGGGACTTGGATAATGGACATCACCAAATACCCACATAACAAAATATTGTATTCCCGGCAGTAGGATGGGGATTCAAGTCCTAAATCTGATCTTTCCAACATCCATGATTTCTTCTTTATAGTGAAGCAATATGACTAATATGATTGAAAGCTGTGTAATAGGAGGTCTGTCCCGAAAGTATTGAGCCAATGTCAATATCATAAAAACAGCTTGCATGGCCAATACTTTCAGGATAGATCTCATAGGTCCTTTTGAATGTTTAGATTAACTTGAATCCCTGTAAAATTATTGTACTTATTCCTTTAATTTGGAAATAAAGAATATTTTATGTTTATGCTTTTTATTTTATTTTTTCCGTGACCAATTATCCTCCTTATACCCTCTTCTACGTCTCCCCACCTCCCCTCACAGCACCACCCAGTTGTTTGTGTCCTTGAGTATTTTGGTTGTAGGAGTACATTTCCGACCTGCTAGAAATAATGCTTAATTTCACTATCTAAATTAAACATATGCTTAAGTGGTCCCCCTGACCCCCACCCCACAGGATAACATTCTGAACACACAGTATTTAAAACACAATTATTGAGCTCCCTGAAGTCTACTTTTTCACTTTCCTTCTCTTACCTTGTAATCACTGACACTGCTCATGGCAATGTAAGGAGAAATACTGTACCCAATGGTAAAAATGAAACTGAAGTCTTCTACCAGCCCGGTCCAGGGTGATACAAAACTCTGCAAATATAAAATGTACCTTAAGCTAGTGACTATTTTTTTAGAAAAACTGAATAAATACTAACAGCCACAAGAATGTGCTATTCAAAATATTGAAAAATCAAATTAAAAGTGTATGTCTAGTTCATCAACACCTATGCGTGGCAGTGGTGGTGGCGGGGCGGGTATGGTAACTTCTGATTATGAAACACAAGGGTTAAACTCTTAGAAAACAGGGAGGCATAGAAAATAACTCAGGGCCCACTTCAGGGCATATATAAGAGAGTGGAAAGCAGGATTTCAAAGATATATCTGCCCACACATTTCATAGCAACACTATGAAAACACCAAGAAGGGGAAAGCACCCCAAATGCCCATGGACAGACAAATGGATAACCAAAATGTACTGTATACATACGATGGAATACTATTCAGCCTTACAAAACAACAACAACAACAACAACAACAGAAAGGGAAAAGGAAATCTTGGCACATACTACAACATAAATGAGGTTTGAAAACAGTATCCAGGGGAAAAGCCAGTTACAAAAAGACAAATATTATACACTTGCCTTTACACGAAGTATCAAAAGTCAAATTTCATCAAAATAGAAAAGTCAAACGGTGATTGCCAGGGTCCAGGGAAAAGAGTAATGAAAAGTGCTTATTTAATGGGTATCAAGTGTTAGTTGTACAAGATGAAAACGTTCTGGAGATGTGTTTTCACAAAAATGTAAATATACGTCACACCAGTATATTTCAAGCTGGACGCCTGAAAATGGCTCAGGTGGTAAATTTCACGTTACCTGGTTTTTACCATAGTACAAAAAATAATTCAGGAATTATGGTCCTAGAGAAGCAGACTCGGGCTTGAGCAGCAGGGGTTTCTCGGTAAACCCAGGGACGCATAAGTGGAGACTCCAGCCGCTGGCTGGAGGTGCTCGGAAGTGCAGAAGCGAAAAGAAAACTCAATCCTACCAAGGCCATCTGCATCTGGGTGCGTGAAGGAATTCATCAGAAAGCATCGAGTCCCCCTTCAGATCAGTCAACCCACTACCCATTTAGCCAATGAAGGATCCAACAACAAATCATAGTAGATTTGTAAGATTCTAAAACAGGGTTATGAGAGTTCCTGATTTCCAACTGAGTATATAAACACACACACACACACACCACACACAACACGAGTCTCATTCTTTCTCCAATATACTTCTGCAATCAAGTCTGTATCTTTCCAGATTTTCTGGGAGACTATGACACAGCATGGAAAAGTAGTCCCCCATGAGAATTCTCTGATCATAATGAGGGAAAGAATCATATTCTGTTAGACATACGCTGTTTAAAATGTAAGAGCAATCGTCAGGTAGGATAATCCTTACCTGTTTCTCCTGTTGGAGAACAGATCAAGAACCTAGTGTAAAGGAACCATGGACATGGACAGCAGGTGGGATTGACTTTAGGGGTGGGGGGGGAGGGGGACAGAGGGGAGCAAAAAGGGGATGGATGTAATACAACAACAATAAAATTTAAAAAATAAATAAATAAAAAATAAAATAAAATGTAAGGGCAAAATTAATTGGTTAGGGATAGCAATCATTATAAATATTAAAAGGCTAAATGGATTGACTTCTGGGGGAATGGGTGGGTGCGGAGGGGGACAGAGGGGAGCAAAAGGGGGATGGATGTAATACAACAACAATAAAATTAAAAAAAAAAAAACAAACAATTAAACAGGTGGCTTGTCAAATTCCTAATTGTTCAGAGTGAGCAAATCCAATGCTTACCAAAGGAAATGTGCCTCTCACAGTTTGAATCTTTTGTGTATGGTTAAACATTTGAAGCAGCCCATTGCTGACAATATTCATCAGAATAGGAAAACAGTGCAGTCTCTTGGTGTTGCAGACAAGTGAAAATCTATAATCCTTCAAAGAAAGGCAAATGAAACCATGTTAATTCTAAGTCATTAACAAAGATAAAGGTGTTACAGCAAATCCTAACAGTGCCATATTTGAGCTGTGCAATCATCTTCAAAGTTACTCTCATATTTATAAAAAAAATAAGAGGCTTGATGTTACTTAATATTATCAAGAGTTCATGTAATAAACATGTGGGATAAGTAACAAATAAAGCCACTGCCACGCAATGTAGTTGCCCACATGGTGATTACATTTTCTAACGTGCACTTGGTTTAGGTAGAGCTGAAGTCAATGATACATCTTCAAAGGCTTTAATTTCTTTCCCTCTCCTGGCAAGAAATAAAGAGGTGGCTTCACTGAATTGAATTACCTGTTTTCATTGGAATGTAAGACTCAGAGTTTACGAATGATTAGGATTTGTTTTTCAATAGTCCTGGCCCTGGAAAGCTCTCTGTTGCGATTGGCTTGATGCAAATTAAAACATGTGAAGATAGTGGCTGTAAGAAACTTTTCCCAGAGACTTCTGTGGTTATGATGGTATTTAATGTATTTTCTCAAATATAAAAAGACCGGGTAGTTAGCCATTGAATAGGGTCCCTTTAATTCATCATTTTCTTGGTGGGTAACTTTAAGGTCTAATATTTCATAGAGTTTGAATGATGTAATTATATTCAGCTACCTTGGAATGTAAAAAAATCATCTAATTCGAAAGTTACGATGGAACATGTGTTACAAAAACTTAATTAAACTTCACACATTATTTAATCATGACCCGAAATATTTTTGAATCAAGTGGCTGCACACATACTAGCTGGGTTGACTTTCTACAGTTTTTAAGACAGTTAAAATACAGCACTTCATTAATTTTTTTTTTTTTTTTGTCCAAGCGAAAACAGAAAGCAAGAGGCAAACATACCTTTTGTTTACCAGAAACTACAATGGCTCCATTGTATGATGGATCATCCAGACCATTTCTGTTTTTAAAGTTATCTATTTCCAAAAGTATATTCTGATGCTTTAGTGACTGTATAAAATCTTCAATATTTGATTCTAATATTAAAAAAAAAAGAGAAAGCCATATGAAGCAAGAACTGTATGTCAATTTTTAAAAAATAAATCATGTTTACAACTTAAATTTATAGTATGTGAAGGTCTGTCCCTTTGGGTACCACAATAATAACAACATAGGCCCATGAAAGAGAATTCATTCTCATATCTTTCATTTATCAAACCTTACTCTGTGATTAGTTGGCTTTCTAATTCTACTTAATTCAGGTTAACATGTGACCATTAAGGCAATATAATTCAGTTTTATGACTCTTGGTGAAAAATATATTTAAATTCAATGATTTGTGGAAATGCAATACTGGATGGGATATACTTTGGATTGACTGGCCTGAAACAGCCAATAATAGCAGCCCTTTCACTTCCTTATTTTCTAAGTAGCAGAAAAGTGAACATATGTAGGTGTACATATGACTGCATTTTAACCCATGAATACATTTTACATATTCACATTCACATATATATATCGCATCCATATATATTGCATAAATATATATTTGTTAGGAAGTGGGAAATAAAGAGTGCCACTATCAGACCAAAGTTTTTGACATACTCCTAATGAAGAGGTGAGAAAAAGCCACAGTCTACTACACACAGGGGCCAACCAATCTAAAGGCCAAAGCAACTTCCAGGATATGTAAACTTGGTGGACAAATTCAAAGGGCAGAGCAGGCTCTGACGGGGAGGTCAAGCTCAGGAACTGTTTAACCACACCTGAAACAAGGTGACTGCAGGCCCCGCCCTCTGCCACACAGAGCAGGCGGCAGCTGCCCTTGTTAGAATACAAGTCCCCAAATTTACTTTCTTTATTTTATTTTTTAAAGTACATTTTATTGATTATGCTGTCACGGTTGTCCCAGTTTTTCTCCCTTTGCCCCCCTCCACCCAGCACCCTCTTCCCTTCAGCAATCTCCCCCTTTAGTTCACATTCATGGGTCATGGATGTAAGTTCTTTGGCTTTATCCTTTCCTATATTATTCTTAACATCCCCCTATCTATTTTGTTCCTACCAATTATATGTCTTAATCCCTACATTACCTGGGGAAAACAGTAGGGCAAGATCTACAGTAACTTTAGACGATTAAAAGACAGAATTTTTCAGCTACTATGGAAAACAGTATATAATTTCATCAAAAAACTAAAAATAGAACTGCCTTTTGATCCAGCAATTCCACTGCTAGGATTATACCTGAAGAACCCTGAAACACCAATTCAGAAGAACCTATGCTCTCTTATGTTCATAGCAGCACTATTTACAATAGCCAACAGCGGATGAGTGGATCAAAAAACTGTGATCCATTTACACAATGGAATACTACACAGCCGAAAGAAAGAAGGAACTCCTACCTTTTGTGATAGCATGGATGGAACTAGAGACTATTATACTTGGTGAAATAAGCCAGGCAGCAAGAGACAAATACCATATGATCCCATTTAAAACTGGAAACTAATGAACAAACCAAACAGATGAGCAGGATGAAACCAGAGACACGCAAAAAAGGAGCAGAATGACCATGACCAAAGGGGAGGAGGAGGAGGAGAGAGGGAAAGAAGGGGAAGGGTCTAGTCAAGGAGCTAATGTGAATGACCCATGGACATGGACAACAAGGTGGGGATTGTCTGGGAGAGCAGACACAGTGGATGGGGCAGGGGAGAGCAACAGGGGAAAAATGAAACAATTACAATACAACAACAACAAAATGATTTTTAAAAAGGCAGAATTTACTGGAAAAAGGGAAAAAGAAGAACCCTCATTTTTGGCTCATGTGGACTTCCAAGTGGGAGCTGGGGATAGAATGGGTTCCTGGCACCAGAAAAATAGGGCCAAGGACCAGATGAATTAGGGTTCTCATCGGGTGGGAAAGGGATATAACACACAGAAAATAAGCTTTCTTTGCACCCTAGGACAGCTAGCCACAAAGCCTACTCCATCCCCACGGTCACTCGAGGTAGGATAGACAGGCACCTTAATGGTGGTCCACATTCACCCAGGCAAACAGAAATTCTCCAATTTAAAAATGAACATCTTATCAACAAATGTGAGGTTTTTGAGAAAAAGGGAACTAGATGGCATAGAAACACTAAACCTAAATGGCAATACACTTAAGAACTGGATATAGAGAAAAGAAAAAGTAAGTTAACATCATACATTGTTCTCAGAGTCACTGGAGAGGAAAACACACATGAGGCAACTGAAAAGTAAAAAAATAATTCTAGCTCTTGGCAATCAAACAATTTGCAAGGCTTTCAGTCTTAAGGTGGGAGAATGAATAAAATCTACTTTCTAAAACTCCTATGGAAAACAACAAGAATGAGAAACAAACAAACAACACTTTTGTTTAAAGAGGAGACATTTAGAACCCCGAGTCACAAATGTATATGAAAATTGGAGTGGCAGGAGAACTCTTTGAGAGGATTCTTACTCTGTATGTATTTCGTTAATATTTTAGGTAACAAAATACAATCTTCAAAGTTAAATAAGCATTAGGTGTTAGTAGTTAAACAAAACCAATTATCCATCATTTAGGATGATAAGACCGCAGGCACTAAATTGTCTTAAGGAACCTTCCTAGATCCTATTGGATCGCTACATGTCAATCAGTGTGTATAACATTTAAGGTAGAAGTTAGCTGCTATAACAAAGAGATTTCAAACTTGAGCGGTTCAACCAATACAGAAGTTTGTCTTTCACGTAAAAGCATGGGGTCATCATGCAGATAAGCAGCTCTGCTCTACCAGGTCAAGTGGTGATTCAGGACCCTTCTCTCCTGTCTCCTTATCTCTATCACCCCCTAAATTCAGAGTTTCTCAGAAATTATTTTTTATTCATAAAATCTAAATACGTATTTTCTCCTCTTATGATTTGCTTTCCCCCCTCTACATAAAAATAATGTATTTCTAGGTTTGAATTTTATTTTTCTGTTCACCTGTGTTATTGATGATCAATAGGCTGGTAAGAGGGTCTTGGGGAAGTTGCCCAGGAGAGAGGAAATACCGTTCAGGTTTAAATTCCCAGTCGCTCCCTTGAACCAATATAGCATGAATGATCATTTCCACAGTCAAAGGGAACACTGATATTGCAAGTACCAATAGTCTATAAGAAAGAAAAATTACCATATGAATCAAAAGCTATTTTATTTATTCCATCAGACATTTCACAAATATTTGTAGAGTATCAGCTTTATGCCAGCCATAATGATGAGTGCTAAACATCTGAAAGTCACACCTTAGCATGCCACACAGTACAAAAAGACATTGTTACATAAACACCAGGCAATCAAATGATGAAAACTAAACAGACCTGTGCCTAAGACTAATCAAGTGCTAACATACTGGTAGCCCACTGACAGCAAAATCAAGTGCTGCATGCATCCATTCCCTGGCAGGAATGTTGGGTATTACGCTGTAGTTTTAAATTTTATTCTGGTTCAACCCTTTCTTGAAACTCACTACCCAGTAAAACCAGGGACTTACAGGGCAAAGAGCGTTTTCTTTTCATGCTTTAACTTCAAGAAGCGGAGCCGTGCCATCGCGCAAACCTGCATTCTCCAGAGTTCCAGGCCACTCCGAATCTCAGGGCGACAAGGGCCAGACAGCTTCATGTCAGGTAGGCTTTCTGCACCTCTTCCCATCTCTGCTTGGTCCAAGTAAACCCACATGCACACACACATATTGACATGTTATTAACATCATTCTTGTGTCATCAGTTTTCTCTTTTCTAAGAGGAAAATTGTGTTAGGGTGTTTGTTGCACAACAAACCATATAAGCAGCAAATTATGTTTATCATGTCCATATTCAATAAACTCAGTGGTAAAATATTTGGAATTCCTACCAAAAGAATGCTGCAAGAAAGGGTGATCTCACTGGACCCAGTCTTAAAAAGGCATAGAAAGTCCTATCGGTAACAATATTCTGAGGGACTTCAAGAAACCTTCTCCATAGAAATAGCTAATCACTGATGTCTCAATGTCCACTATTAAGCTATTAATAACTAAGGAGTGTAGGTGAAAGACCAGCAGCTCCAAAACCACAAAACCTGTACCTGATTTCCATATACAAGTGGTATTATTTGGGGAAAAATCACTGAACTGCCCTTGGGTACAATTTTCTCATGTGTAAAATGGTGCCTATGGCACTTGTTAGAATGGTTATTGTAGAAAAGCAATGCATCATGGGCACACACTGATCAACGTGCCTGGCATAAGCCCTCCATAAATATTACCCATTAAAATACACAAAGGATGATAGTAAGCCTTTCCCTGACTTAGACCTTAGTGGAATTTTGTATATGAACAAGCCAGGAGCAATTTTTCTATGAAATATCTGCTCAGATTTCATGACCCTGATTTGAGAGGTTTTCGTTTCATATCCTCAAAATATCCAAGAAGCAGTGAGCACCTGGGGAGAGAAGAAAGCTGCCAGAAAGGAAGCGAACCGTTTCTGAAGAGGAATTTGTTATATTCCAGGAGCATCTGCATTGAGTCCTAGTGATGATGTTAGGAAACCATGACCGCCCTTCCCGTGGTGCAGAGCCAAATTTGGGATGAGTCACGCTCTATAGTGACATCAGGTATAAGACATGAATACTAAATTGATTCATGATTGTTTGGAAATTGATTTATGTGAATTACACAAATGAATGTACCTGGTTCGGCGGTTGCTATTCCTTCCACTTGCATGAAGACTTCATTCAGAGTTGACATGGAAATGTTGTAACTCATCACGCCCTGGTCGGAACCCTTATCAAGATCACTGAAAAGGTCTAAGGCAACACATAGGAATAGCTACATTGAAATACCACACTTGATAGCTAAACCTGGTAAACTGATATATTTAAAAGATGAGGATGCGGAATATCGTTCATAAAGTTTATGTCTTTGCACTGTCAGAGGAAGGAAAACCAAAATTTCACTGAAATGCTCTCCCTCTCTGCAGTGAATGTCAGACCTCCCTTTTGGTCCTCAAACTGTCTGTACTCTAACCTCTGTTCTCAGCTCACGAACTTCCCGCAAGTTTCTGAGGAAATGTAAGCAATCAGAGAGAGCACCATCTTCTCACCTCTACACCATAAATCACCTTCTACCCATGTGCTGGGTCTTCCTTCTGCACAGGTAGAAGGCAGGTGGCTGCTCCCACCAAAGGCTACCTCTTAACTTGTGTTCTGAATCCCATCGCCTCTGGACATGTCCAGGACTTTCCAAAATAATCTGCTCACTTGCTTTCTCTCTCTGTCTCTGTCTCTGTCTCTCTCTGTCTCTCTGTCTCTGTCTCTCTGTCTCTGTCTCTCTCTGTATGCGTGTCTTTCTCTCCCCTTTTCTCTCTATCCCTCCCTTTCCTGAATCAATTTCTTTTACATGTACTGGGTCATCCAAACAGCATGTAAAGTTGGCCATCAAACAAAGAAGAGATATGTACTCAATTAATTTAAAATACAAGATGGAGCCTGTAGGAGATACCTTGATGCCCTGCCCCAATCTCTTCTACACTCCTCTTTACACAGCAAATGTGCTTATTAAGAACATGTGCCTGGGCCCTGGCTGGTGACTCAGTGGATAGGTGCTGGCCTGCGAACCCAAAGGTCACTGGTTGGATTCCCAGCCAGGGCACATACCTAGATTGCAAGCCAGGTCTCCAGCCAAGTCCTTAGCTGGAGGCAGGTGAAAGGCAACCATATATTGATGCTTCTCTTTTTCTTCCTCCCTCCCTGCCCTTCTCTCCAAAAATAATGAATTAAAAAAAAAAACAAAAAAAACCCAACAACACACACACACACACACACACACACACACATACACACATGCGTGAAGGCACTTTTTTCCTGGGCTTTGTAGTACACCAAGCTCATGTTGAGCACAAAGCCTTATGGGTCAGAAAATTAATACTCTGGACACATTTCTTAACCAATGACGGATAGCGAGTGGCCAATAAATGCCTCAGCTTTCTCAGCCTTCTGATGACATAATTCTGAGCCTATTACTTATTTATTTATTTCTTCCAGAGGTATTTCACCTCAATTGCTTAATGTCATAATCTGCTCAAGAAGGCAAATTTCCCTGGCTTCCTTCCCTTTCCTCTCCCATGTCCCCATTCTCTGGTGCTTCTAGGCATCAGTTACCAAACAAATTGCACTAAATCTTCATCTCAAGTACTTTTTAGGAAACTCAACCTAAAACAAAATCCAAATCCATTAAACAGTGAAAGTGGTAATAATGATACAAACACTTCTTCCCAATTTTCATTCATTATAATCATATTTAAGTTACCTGGAAATTTATTTGTCCTTTCCATAGGCAAAATATACACAAGCTTTCCTTTGCTTTCTGTTTTTAATTTAGCATCAGGGATGTGATGATTAATGAAGGATGTTATTTTTTCTGGATCACATATTTCATTTCTGTACAAACTAATGTTTGAAAGAAAAGACAATTCATTTGTGTTTCCCCCAGTGCTATCACAAAAGAAGAGCTTTCTGTTGAAAATCTAGCTTTTGAGAACTACTTTACTTGGCTTCAGGGAACAAATAAAATTATTTTAATAATAATAATAATAATGATAATGATATCAGTTTGAAAAATCTTCTGAACTATACAGAGGAGGTGTATAATCTCAGAAGAACTACAAATACCTAATGGAATTGAAACTTGATATATATCAAGAAGATAAACAGAAGGAGGTGAGAACATTAGAAGGGACTTCTTAGAATGACTATTACAGTAGACTGTGTAGATATCAGAAATTAGTGGCTAATAGGAAAATTTGGCCAACATGTATGTTTCGTTTGTCCAGTTTTTGTTTTAATTCTTTTTGCTTGGACACACATTCTTGTTAGAGACAGTCCTCTTCACTCTCTGCCACCAGATTTATTGCCACTTTTGATATTAGCTTCTAAAATTATTTGATTTTGTACCTCATGAAATAAGGAAAATATGTTATAGGTTAGTATGGATCAGCTGAGGAAAATGGAGCATGGGAAGAAGATAGATTTTAGGCTGCATAGAGCAGCCATTGGAGAGGGGTCCAGCTCATAATTTTGAAGTTTTTCTTATCACAATGGAATGCAGGAAAAACTGATCAGTGCAGCATGGCAGAGCTAAGAGGAGGACCACATCTCTCTCATAATTGTCTACCTCTTTGGTATACCATTATTAAAAGTATATATATATATATGTATATATATATATATATCTCCAATTTATCCCCAAATTCTTTACCTTAACTGATAGCCAAGACCCCATTTTTTCTTCAGAAAGACAGAAGAGCCTGCAGACTTCAGTGTCCCATTGGACATGATCACTTTTCTATCTGCATAAAAAGAAGCAAGCGAAAAGGGAAGAATAGGAGTCATTTCTTCCTTCTAGAAAATCTACTCATAAATGAGGAGCCAAAACTGAGATTTCCAAAGATGAAGTGTTCAATGGAGTATTGCTCTATTTAATGTCTGTTTGAAAGTTTGAAATTCACATTGAAACGGATGCATTTAAAGTGAGAGTTTGAGCTCTAGTTCATTTCAGTGACCCACAAAACTTAAAAAAAGAAAAAGAAAAAACAAGTACATGGGTGCATTTTCTACTCTGCATGGGATATTAAAGAATAAGTGGATCTTTTCAACCCAATATATATTAAAGTATATTTGGATGTTTAAACTAATCAAAAGCTGATTTGAAAAAGAAACACCACGGTTTTTTATTAGTGGTCAAAATCGACCGTGGGGTAGACTCCTGCTGTCCCCCAGGTGGGTGTGTAATGCAGGCTTACCAAGGGAATGACAGCAGGGCTCTCTAGCCTTGGGCATAAATATTCCCCAACATCTTTACTGGAACATTGAGAAAAGCGCAACATTACCAGCCAGGATGTCAGCCTCATCCGTGGAACTGGTGCTCAAGAGGATCGCACGGTCTGCTTTCCGCTCCTTGAGATAGCTCCATACTCGGTACCTTGAGAGGGGGTCCAATCCAGCAGTTGGGTCATCTAACAGCAAAACCTACAGGGGACGGTGGTGTAGAAAATGTACCTTTCTCCTGCATTACTTGTTTCCTGATGACAGCATGGACAACCATAAAAACCAAGACAGGAACTGGCCAACCATTTAGAGCCCATAGACTCATGTTCATAGTTAAACATAGCAGATTCTCTCTCCACGCATTCCAATGAATGCTCCGCTCCCTCTGGGGACAAAAAGGAGCTTGACTTTTATTGGTGTTCCATCTGCATTCTTCCACATGCACAATGGCACTCACCTGAGGATCCCCTAAAATGGCAATTCCAAAGGTCAGCTTCCTTTTCTGTCCCTCACTTAAATGTTCAGCAAGGCTATCCTGAATGTGCTGTACGTCCAGCTCTGACAAAATTCTTTGTACCTATATGAAAACATATACAAAGCTTAAAATCCAAGATGATCCATATTAGGAAACTTTAACTGTTTGGTACAACAGGAGGTATTTTTGTTTTATAGGATCACAATACCTCGATTCTATTCGTAACAGGACAGGTAAATCACTGAGAGGAATTCAGTGGACATGATTTTATGTGACAAATGGTTGGCAGTTTAATTAATCTAGGCATGCTCATCTACCTCTTGATCCACTTCCTGGGGCTGAATCCCTTTAATCTTAGCAAACAGCCTGAGGTTTTCCTTCACAGTAAGGATGTCAAAGTGAACATTGAATTGAGGACAAACGCCAGTTATCTTTCTGATTTCCTCCAAGTCTTGCATTTCAGAGAGGTTTTTGTTGTAGATGGTAACTGATCCTAAGAATGGAAGTGAAAAAAATAATTTAACACTGGCAAGATAATACATTTTATTGATGCTTGGAGATCTTGTTTGTGACAATAATTGCATATATACACAAACATCTCAAGTGATAACTTCATAATGTATTAACAAGTACTAATTATTGTTTACATAAATTAATGCTCAGAGAGTGAAATATAGGGTATCCATGGAATAAAGATAATAATTTTCAAAACGTTTTGAGAAATATAGTTAAAATCATATTGATCTGATAAATAACTTTAGATGAACAAACATCATTTTCTCTTAAGCAGTTAAACATAAATGGAGAAAGGCTGCATATGACCTCATTCTATTATCAGATATCTTGTCTTTGAACAGTTTTTTTTTGCTCACCTTCTGTTGGAACAGACAACCCATGAAGGATGTTTAGCAATGAAGACTTGCCCGCTCCACTATGACCCAGGATTGCTGTGATTTGACCTTCATATATGTCCAAGAACAAGCCTGTTTTTAAAATAAAATATCAACATCTAAGAGACATTACACATGGCTGGTTCTAAAGGCAGAAGGAGAGATGTACATATTTCCATATTCACACACGCACATGCAGGTACACTGGTGGTAACTGTAGTGTGAATATTTGTAATGAGAGTTAATTTTATTTTCTGACTCCACACAAGAAGAAATCCTTGCAGAGGCTAAAGACATTTACACCTAGAAGTCCAGGGTTATAGATGAGTTTTTCTAGCAACTTATAATGTGCTCTAGAAACTAAGATAACAAATTTTAAAATATCTCAATATATCCTCAGCTTAAAGGAAGAAACCACAGATTCATGTGGTGTTTGATGAGAAAAATCTGGAGTGAGAATAAACTTACTTATACAACTACATTAAATTCTCCAAGTAAGATCCAATCTCAAAGGAATAAGTAAGACGAGTGACGGGGTACATTTGCGAGAAGGTAAACACAGTAGAAACACAAAGGACAGAACTCTCAACTTTTAGGAGTACGTATGGCTTACTTAAAGTTATTATAGAAAGCCATATTTATTAGATTATTTAGTATCAGATATATTGGTCCAAACTATAAACAGGTTTGTTATGGATATTGACTTATAAAATGTAACTCCTGCTCGATGGTGTTACTCCTCTTGTTTTTCGGTTCATCTCACCAGTACATGTAAACTATGGAATTTTCTGATTAGT
Organism: Noctilio leporinus; assembly: GCA_004026585.1. Taxonomy (NCBI): domain Eukaryota; kingdom Metazoa; phylum Chordata; class Mammalia; order Chiroptera; family Noctilionidae; genus Noctilio; species Noctilio leporinus. Next base: position 26,457 of record PVIW01005034.1, read on the forward strand.
ACAAAAAATTCGTGACCTTTAAGTCTAAATGTTCTTTCCTCATAATGCGAATAAAATAAAATATTCCTTATAGCAAATTCACCTCTTAAAAAACAAAGTGAGAGCCCTGGCTGGTGCCTCAGTGGATAGGCATCGGCCTGAGAACCCAAAGGCCGCTGGTTCGATTCCCAGCCAGGGCACATAATCAGGTTGCAAGCCAGGTCTCCAGCCAGGTCCGTAGCTGGAGGTGGGTGAAAGGCAACCACACACTGATGTTTCTCTCCCTCTCTGCCTCTCTCCCTTCCCCTCTCTCTAAAAATAATAAATAAAATAAAAAAAATTTTAAATGAAATTGCATCTTCACTGTATGATCCTACTTTGATAGTTTAATAGATCCACAAAACAGCCAGAAGGATTTTACATCCAGCTCTTAATTATGGCTAATTTCCACATGGTGGAGTTAGATTGTACATTTTTTCTTTTTCTATCTGTGTTGCTTATCTATATTTTCTAATTTTTCATCTTGAATTTTTTCTATTTTTGAAACAAAGAAGTCAATAAAATGAACATTTTTTCTTTACCTTTCAATGCTTCCACTTTTCCAGGTTTTTCTTTATATTCTTTCTTAACATTAATGATTCTGAAATGATAAAAGGTGGTGCCTGCTTAGACAACACAGAACTAAAAGTGGCACAGGTCACAGTGAGCCCTGGGGAGGTGCAGCCAACCACCCGATGTGAAATAAGGGGTGGCAAGGAAGACAGGCTCATCTTTGATAAATCATTTCCCCTGAAACGGACAGTAGGCATCTCTTCAGAAAGTCATGATCAGTAATCCTCCTTTCTTCCTCTAGTCTTAGAAGGTCAGGCCTTTTCCCTCTCTGCAACATGAGGGCATTTATCTGCATGCTGTAACCACCTCCTAAACTCTCCTGAATTTTCCTCTCTGATAGTTTGTTTGGCCAGTCTACTTTAGATATGGTCAAATATCTCTTTCCTCTAATCTTAAAAAAATTCCCAAAATAAATGTGTGAACTGGCCATCACTACTTCCTCGCCTCCTCCTCAACCAATGGCACTCTGGCTTCTGAACCCACAATGCTAGTGACCCTTTTCATGCTGGAGTTCTTAGTGGCCTCCTAGTCACCAAATGCAACAAATACTTTTCTATCCTTATTTACTGGGTTATGGGTCACCATTGATGACTTTCTCCTTGTTAAAAGTGTCTACTTTCAAGGTGACATTGTACTTTATTGGTTTTCTTCCAATTTCTCTAAATGTTCCTTCTGTTTCTTTATATGGTGTGAAAATTAAATGTGTATCTGGCACATGGCAAGCACTATGTGAATATCTGTTAAATAACTAAAAGGTTAATATTTAAAACTCCAATTCTCTAAGTTTAGTGCATATCATATCAGAAAAGTCTATAGGGCTCTTTAAAATTCACAGATACTTGGATTCAAGCCCACACCTTCTGGGTTAGAATCACGGGAGGTGGAGGTCTGACAGCACAGACGTTTTAAGAACTTCTCATATGAATCTGTAACAAATAACCCTACAAAATAGGTATTACTCTTATTTCCCAGAAGACCCCAAGACTCAAAGAAAGTTCTTTGTTTAGGCAAGATTACACATCAAATAAGAGGTATGTGTGGTATTAAGATACAAAGATGTGGCTCCAAATTTCTTACTTCTTCCATCATATCCGATAAGCCGCATGAAATGATAGAGGAAGAAATTCAGAGAAAGAAAAGAGCAAATATAAAAGAGAAGTGAGGGACAAGGGACAGAAACAAGGAGGGCAACAAGAGGGAGGGTGATGTGGTGCCAGTATATGGGGCTAAGCGAAGGAACTGTCTTTTCAAGGGGCAGCTGGGAGATCCTGGTGATGATGGTAGTGGGAAGTTCAAAGCAACAGTCACAAAAACACATTTCCTCTACTGCATTTTGCCTCAGGATCACCCTCTTGCTACTGGTTAATAATTCACTAGCCTTGTACCTGTATACTAGTATAATTCACCTGATAGCCTCCTTTCCTTGGAATTCTGGAGCTATTGGTTCAAAATAATCTTCAGAGGGATACTCGGGATCAATATCTTTCTTAATGACCTTATTAGCCCTTTGGTGTTGGAGACAAGATGATGAGCTCAGGAAAAACAATGGAGAATGACGGTGATCGCTCGCATCTAATTAATCAAGAGACAATAAAATGCTGGATCAGTAATGAAACAATGACCAAAGCATCCTCGTTCAAAATACTGCCGAATGTCTTAGACTTTTAAACATCATAGAGATTCTTTCTTACTTCCTATTACTGAACATATTCTCAAGAAAGCTCAATAATTAAGAAATGAAAATCCAAAGGGAATAACATACCACAGAACTTAAACAGTAGAACTTTCAATAAAGCATGAATTAAAGATTTGGATAGAATGTGTTCTAAAAGGTACTCAGGACAATAAAACCAGATATTGGGGTGGGGAGAGCCTTAATATGGTAAAAATTAATTGTAAACATATTTGTGACCTTAATAAACATAATACTGGAATATATATGGTACATGAATTACAGGTGCATGGTGCAATTTTATTTGTTGAAGATGAGTAGATGGTCATTTTCTAGATTTAAAAAAATGAAGTACTATTTATTATTGAGGGCTTTTGGACAGAAATCAGAAGTGAAAGAAAGACAGGTATACATAGAAATAACTTTAACTGCAGTAAAAATGGAATGATCATAAAAAATAAAAACTCAAGAAGATTGTGCAAGGAAAAAGGCCTTCTGATTCTAGTGTATGCAAAGGAATTCTGGGTTTATGTGAAATTTTTGGTGGTTTATAAGGCACAGGAAATCTATCTGGGCAATATACTTTTGCAAACACAAACAACCTAAGAAAAGTATTCAGAGTAACGCTGAAAATGTTCTCTCTAATTTTCATTTTGTGATTTCCTGATAGGAAGGATATCTCCTTTTCTGAAGTGGTCCTCCCACAAATGAGAGAGTGTGGAAGACTGATCATTTCACACCTGAGGTTCTTTCTAGTTGTATTTAATTTACAATCTGCCCCACATTTTTGTATGGAGGACAAATATTTACTAGAATGTACTTCGCTATATCATGGCCCCATACCATATAAGCTAAAATCCATTTTAAGAACTAAGTTATTTCAGCTTGCTCTGATACTAATCCTAAATATCATTCTCTGAAAACACTTTCAGGGATCCCTGAAAAAAGTAACATTATTTACTACTACATAATTATAATATGCATTAAAATGATCATTATTGTATATTTATGTATCATTATATTAAAGTCAGAAGAATGATTGTTTTTACATAAATATTTTATGTAAAATATTAAAACCATGAAATAGAAATAACTCATTCAATCTGTGATGGAAATACTTGTTATTTACTATTTCTTTTTTTTAATTCATTATTTCTTAAAATATATTTATAAAACCTTAAACAAATCTTTAATATGGTCAATATTTGTAAACATCAGAGAAAAACCCACTATTACTTACATGGTAAGATTTTGTCAAAGTATAATGTCAATACACAGTACAAGAAAGTATCAAAAGCCAGCATGAAAAAGGTTGCTATCATTAAATATGAGTCTCCTGATGGGTCAGGAAAAGTTACACCATTCCTATTATAATCCAGGAGGATAATCTAAGATTCAAACAAAAACAATCATAAATACTTAAATAACTAAAATACAGTAAAGCATAAAGGATTATCATTTTAATAAGTAGCTTTAATGAAGTTATTAGGGAACTATTACTTTATAGTAATCAAAAGAATATTGGGAGAAAATAAGGATTTTTTTAATGCAAAGTTCTAAGAATAGAAATTTCAATTATAATTCATTTGCATGTTTTCGTTGGCAATATTACAAAGTATTTATCTTATGTAACAAGGAAATACAAATTTTAGAAAAAATATAAAGAATTCTTTGAAGTATCTTAATAGAATACTGGTGAAAGAACTTACCTTTTTTTCTTGTCATTACTGCAAATAAAAATTAATATTTATAACTTTTTATGTAATAATAGCTACCATGTTCTAGGCACTGTTCTAAGTGCTTTTTATATTATCTCATTTAATCTTCATCATAACCTTATAAGGTAGGCCTTATTCTTTTCTTCTGCATTTTATATAAGATAAAAAAGAAGTCAAGTGATTTAACCAGATGAAGTCAAACATCACATAGTGAGGAGTAGCAAAGATAAAAACACACAGCAAGTCCAGCTTTTAAACTCAGTTCCTTACCTAGATACTACACAACTTCTCAATTTATGTTAAAATGTTAATTAACACTTAAAGAAAAAGTTGAGTTTATTCTACAAATGCAAGGTTGAATTGACACCTGAAACTCAATCAATGTAGCTCAACATAAAACAGATTGAAGTAGAAAATAATGCTGTCAACCTAATAGATGCTGTAAAAACCATCTGATAAAATTTAATATCCACTTATAATAAAGAAATCCTTCCCACAAACTAAGAGACCTTCCTTAGTCTGGTGAATTTGATGTATGAAGACTAACACCAAAAATAACGTGTAATTGTGAAATGTTGAAAGCTTTTTCTTTGCCTGTGTTTCTATTCAACATTGTACTATAGAGGTCCTGATCTGTGCATTAAGGCAAGAAAAATAAATAAAAGACATAAGGATTTCTAAAGAAAAAACCCAGATTATCATTATTTGTAGATATCATGATTATACATAAGAAAGTCCCCTGATAAAACCATGAAAAATACTCAGTTTAATAAAAAGAATATAGCAAGAATACTGGACACAATGCCAACCAACATCATGATATATTATAAAGCAAAACCCTTAAAACAATATGACAACATTGCAAAAAGAAACATTTAGGCCAATACATGATTGGCTGAGCTGTAAAAAAAAAAAAATTCTGCAATTCATTTTGGGGAAAGAATGGTCACTTCAACAAATGGGGCTAAAGCAACTGGATTTTCATGTAGCAAAATTAATACTGCTTATACCTAGAGATTCACAAAAGTTATTTGGAAAATGTTTTTATATCTAAATATAAGCAGATTTAGCCCCGGCTGGTGGCACAGTGGATAAGGTGCTGGCCTACGAACCCAAAGGTTGCTGGTTCGATTCCCAGCCAGGGCACATAACCCGGTTGCAAGCCAGGTCTCCAGCCAGGTCTGTAGCTGGAGGCAGGTGAAAGGCAACCACAAAGTGATGTTTTTCTCCTTTTCTTCCTCCCTCCCTGCCCTTTTGACTAAAAACAATGAATAAAATATATTTTTTTAAAAAGCAAGGAGTGTTTAGAATTCTGGGATTGTGGCAATATTTGGTTAAGTTCCATGTTTGTGTTTTGAAAGTTTTTCATATTTGAGGTTTCAAAAAAGGGTTACCAAGAAAGTTTAATCATCTAGCTTTATGAAGTGAAAATAAATTTTGTGTGTAGAACTAAAACTAGAAGAAAATACTTCAAAATGAAGACACATCTGAGATGTGAAAATTTGAAAGATTTTATTCACGTTTCCCTGTGAAATGACCATTTTCCGCCTACAATGTAATAATAACATTTTCAATTTTATCTTTGGAGTAGAATTGTTTAGAACAAAAGCTGTTAATCTGACAGTGTGGGTTATGACAAGTCTTAATCTGACAGTGTGGGTTATGACATATATGAGGTATCTGTCGAATTCTTTTGAAAATTTAATAATAAACCAAAGAACAGTTCTCTCACCTGTGACATTCCGGCAGTGAAGGCAAAAGGGCTAAAAATACTCAAAATCCACTCCAAAGATGACGGAAGTTGTCTATAAAGTACAGCAAAACCCACACAGCCCCAAAAGAGCACGAAGAGAAACATAACTAAGTTCGTGAGGGCAGTTTTGTTGAGGAGCACACTCATCAGGAATGCCAAAGCTATCTGAAAGAGAGAAGACAGGCGGCTGTTACAGATGCAGTTCACGGGGAATCACGGGTAGCACATTGAATAAGGATCCTAACATTTTCGTGAGAGAGTTAGTGGTGAAAACGTGAGGGTATAATTATGTTCTGTCCTTCCCTCAACCCCTTTATAAATAGCATCCCTTTTTAGCCTTGTTAATGGTTGGGCTTTTGTTGCTGAGTAAAGGGTGGGGAAAAGCTAGAAGAATGGCTAAGGGGAGGTGGAAGTGCAGACTGGGAAAGGTGGAAAGAAATTAAAGTATTCAAGAGCATGTACATAACCTTCTACAGAAAACACCCTGAAACATGGGAGAAACTAGAGGCTCTTGTTAGAAGAAGGGAGAGGGAGTGATGGGAGAAGTCAGGGCAAGGTGGGACATTAGATGGAGCTGGGTCAGGTTCCCACATGCTGGGGAACCCTGAAAGAAAGAAGATGGGCTCACTTCTCAAGACATCCTCATGAATTATCTACAAAAGCCTTAGATAATTTAGAGTCAAAATAATTTTCTTTTTGATGCATCATTTCATTAATTCAGGACTTTATATACAAGAGAGATCCAGCTTTATTTGGGTTGCATCAGCTTATCACACTTAGAGACTTTCTCAAACACACGCACACGCACACCACCACAAAATGCATATAAAAGAAATGACTGCAGGAGCCTGCTGATACTAGTTTTGCTGCATATAGCTAAGACCCAAAGCAGAGAAAGTGGGAATCACGGCATGAACTTACCAAGGATAAACCATATAAGAAAAAGAGTGTAAATATCACAAAGAAGCCTGTCATGACTACAATTTGGGTAGATGTGATGATGACTGCAATGATTATGGAACTAATGAAGATGAAGCAGGCGTAGATTAAACCCCAGGAGAACCTAAATAAAGACAAAAAGTTACTGCAATTATTTTCATTTTATTATAAAACACTGACAAAATAGCTAAAGAATAATGTAATGGTTGCCCCTATGCCTGCCACCTGGATTAATAATTAAAATATTAATATTATACTGGCATGGTTGTGCCTATACTATATAAATAGTATGAACATTCTACGAATAGCATCATCTCATATGGATTCTTCTAGAATCCTTTGCCTTTGTCAAATCAACACATACAATAGTATACAACGCTCTATAATATTTCATTGTATGACTATATCCCCAAGTGCTCCTGCCCATAAATATTTTGGTTGTACCTTTTTCTAACGCAATGTTTCTAAGAGCATCCTTCCTTATGCTTGTCTTCCTTATACTTGTCTTTCTTTTGGGGGGCAGGGGGGGCATAATTTCTCTTGGGTAAAATTGCTGAATTACAGGAATCAGTGTTTTTGTATCTTCAGCTTTAATTACCAAAGCGTTCTAATTATAGACCTGGAAGAAAACTTAACAGTGCTAATCAATTGAGTAACCATGGCAGCACGGTGGGCAGGTGCTAATCAGGCCATTCTTAAGGATCTCAGCCAGCACTGCCTGCCCCCTCCCCACTAGGAGAAAATTGAAATTTCAGCTCTACGAAACCTGATCCATTCTTGCCATTCCTATTCGTAATTTCTTTATTTAAACTGACGTAAATTACGGTACGCCTTATGAGTCCACACTGTTTTGTTCTGGGTAGACTAGTGGTCACACTTTTTATAAGATAGTTATTAAGGAATAGTATTCAACCTTAAATCCAACAAGACTATGGGGTGTTTTAGTCTGAACTTCTCGTTTTACAGATGAGTAAACTTCAGCCCCTTTTATTGGTTCATGGGCCTATTCCAGGTCAATAGAATAAAACAATTTAATAAAGCTAAGATGAAGGCACAGGCCTTTGCCCAGCTCAGAACTCTTTTTCTACATAAAATTGCCTAAGGAAGCATTCAACGGCTGAAAAAGTAGCAAAAGTATTTAAAACTGAGAATGCATCAAAATGTCCCAGTATGTTTTTATGGCTACTTATTTTTTTAGTTGAATTTATTGTGGTGACATAGGTTAAAAAATTATATAGACTTCAGGTGTACAGCTCTATATGACATTATCTGCATATTATATTGGGTGTTCATCACCCCAAGTCAAGTCTCCTTCCATCACCATGCTATTGTCTGAGTTTATCATTTGTTTGTTTGTCTGTTTCTCTTTTGTTACTTTACTTTGTTCATTAGACTTTCATATAAGTGAAATTATATGGTACGTGTCTTTCTCTGTCTGACTTACTTTACTTAGCATAATACTCTCCAGGTACATACATCCAAGCTGTCACAAAAGGTAAAATTTCCTTCTTGTTTTTTTATGGCCAATTAGTATTCTATTCTGTAAATGTTCCACAGCTTTTTAAAAAAGAGTTTATTTATTATTTTTAGAGGGGAAGGGAGAGAGGCATCAATGTATGGGTTGCCTTTCACCTGCCTCCAGCTATGGATCTGGCTGGAAACTTGTCTTGCAACCTGGTTATGTGCCCTGGCTGGGAATTGAACCAACAACCTTTGGGTTCTCAGGCTGGCACCTTATCCACTGTGCCACCAGCCAGGGCCTACCACAGCATTTTTATTCATTCATCTACTCATGGACACTTGGGCTGCTTCCAAACCTTGGCTATTGTAAATAATGCTACAATGAACATAGATAGGGGTGCTTATATTCTCTCAAACTAGTGTTTCAGGTTGTTTCAGATATATGCCCAGAAGTGCAACATTGGGTCATAAGGCTTTATGACCCGCTTTAATTTTTTGAGGAAATTCCATACTGTTTTCCACCATGGCTGCAACAACCTGCCTTCCCACCAACAGTGCACAAGGGTTTCCCTGTCTCCACATCCTCACCAGCACGTGTTTGTTGATTTATTGGTGATAAATAGCCATTCTGACAGGTATGAGGTGATATCTCATTGTGGTTTTAATTTGCATCTCTCTGATAATTAGTGACATTGGGCATCTTTTCATATGTCTATTGGCCATCTGTGTGTCCTGTTCAGGGCTTTGGCCAAGTTTTTATTTGGCTTGTTTGTATTATTTTTGGTGTAGTCCAATTTGTTTGTTTGTTTGTTTGTTTATTTTTACTTAAGTTGACCAGGGAGACATACCAGGAAAAATATTGCTACATGACTTGTTTAAATGTCACATCTTTACAATGATTCAGATTGTGTTAGAAATAACGGCATTCTTGAAAAACCATAATGCACCTGCAGAATCCACTTCCTGAGAACTTACTGGAACTATAATAGGTAGAAACTGAGAAGCCACAGGATAAGGAAATGACAACCACAAGAAATTAAAACATTACCTAAAAAAAGGAACTCATTGCAGTTTAGGCTTGGGGAGGGAGGGAAATGTTACTAAACTCAAGAAAACCTTCACTAGAAAAACAAAGCCATTCAAATGTCACACTTAAAGAATAAACCCCAATTATATGTCACATTTATTACAGACATTTAAAAAGTCATAAAATTTATTTGCAATAGGCAAATTTTTAATTTTAAAATTTAATTTAAAATTGTATTTAATTTTAAAAGTTTCAGAATCATTTTCCTTCTTAGTTTTAAGGATATATGTAAATGACATACATACATGTATATATATTATGTGTATTACATAAATATATATATCTTCATATTGCTAGGTTCTAGGTTACATGCATACTAAGAAGCTTTTATCCTAAGAACGAATCCACATCTAAATATCCATTGCCTTCCCAATTTTAATCTACAGTTGACTTGGTCCTACCCACTGCAGGTACTGCAGAGATGCTATCCCATAAGACATGCCCTGGACTGAAAGATGGTCCTTTTTATACAGATCCCTTCTCTTCCTCCTAACAGGCTGCATCCATCCCTTTGTACTTCCCCAAGTCCCACTACAAAAACACTCTTCCCCTTCTTTATTTTTTATTGAAAGATACAGTTTATTGTTTTTCTTTCTCTTATATATCAAAATCAAAACTCTCTCTGTTGGTAAAACGTAATTTATAAAAAAATGTAAAATGTCCTAGGTCATATTTTTATTTCAGGGAACTTGTGGCTTGCAAGAGATTGTTCAATAAACAGTTCCTCACCCATTCAGATAGTTCCTTATTACTAAATAGCATTTTCTTGATAGGATTATACAGAGACATATCCCCCAGGTTTCAATTTTGAAAACTATTAGGTTTCCTTGGGGGTAAAATTAATTGATTATCTTCCTTTTTCTTATTTTTCTTGTTTTAGAAAGTGTGGTCTTTGCAATTGAATGTACTGAAATATTCTCTGCTTTGGCTCTTCAGCAGCTTAGGGCTACCAATCTGATCGATCACTTATTTTGCTAGGTCTTTGCTTCTACTCCTCAATCATTTGGTTTTATTTGAACACAAACACACACAGATAGACACACACGTGCATTTCAAAATTTCATACTCACTTTAAACTGTTGATGGAATATGGCAAGATACAACTATATCAATATATGAAGAAAATACACTCATGAAGCTCTTCCTATGTGTCAGCCCAGGCACCGCATGTGCTGGGAACATTATCGGAGCTCTCTCTCTTTTAACCCCACCGTCTAGTATTTAGTTACTCAAAAAATATATACGCGTGGTGACCAAATCTCTGAATAAAACTAGCCATCAGAGGACCATGCTCTTCCTCAACACAAGGGACTCTCCAGAAATCCCAGGGCAACCGTGGGCTGACCCAGCCAGACAGCAGCAGTCAGGGCTCCTGGGTTACAGTCTGGCTCTGGCACGGATCTGATGCAAAAATTGAACCCAGGCTAAATCAACAAGTCTGAACAAAAGAAACAGCAGCCAGTGCATCTCGTGCAGATCCAATCATGATGTTCTGGAAGAGTAACACCTTGCCACTGCTTTGTCATTTCTCCTATTCGTCAGTACCACCTGAATCGGGCACTCACCAGAATGCTGAATCTTGTAGACCCATCATTGTCATCAAATCTTTACTCTGTTTTCTCTCTTTTATAACATTGGATGATGCAAAATATATAAATGAGGAGAAGTAAATCAAGCTGTAGAAAATAAACATCTCATTTTGAAGGATGTCTTTAGCAATGAAAGGCAGGGTCTTCATATTTGTAGCAGTAACTGACATCAACTCTCCTACCACAGAGTGATTCGTCATGAACTAAAAAGTATTTAAACAAACAAAATCATTATTTAAAGTAGAAAAACTGGTAAAATCAATAAGCTATGGGGATTCTACCATTGCTAATTTCCTGGTTTTCATATTGTCCAATGGTGATGTAAGATATTACCATTTAGAGGAACTGGGAGAAATGCACACAGGCCACCCTGGACCTTGTTTTTTCAACCTCCTTTCATTCCTTAACTACTGGAAAAGTTAAAGTTGAAAAAAAAAAAAAAAAAAAAGCAATGTGTTCCTTTGCTTAAATCCCACTTCAGCATTTGCATACCTGCTTCTTCATATAACCATATGAAAACCTGAGTATGTATCACCTTTCATCACAATCTTGATGCTCATGGAATTAGTTTACAGTATTAGAATTTTTCTTACTTCTATAAGAGCAGCATTAATTGCACTTTGTAGAGTCACAAATCCATTAGTCCAGTAATAGGACAATAAGCATGATGACCAATATCCTATTTTCCTGCAATGAGCTGTCAAGCACAAAGAAGAATGGAATCAACATTATGGGATGGAGACACTGAAGAGAGTAAGAAACAGAAATCCAAGAGGAAGCCATCTAGGGGTGACTCCACCAAGCAGAATCTTTAACCACATAGGAAAAAGAAGCCAATGAAAGTTCTTAAAAAGACCACAGCATGCATAGGGAGGCTTAGAAAATAAAAACTGAAATTTTTGAAAATTTTTAAAAGGAAGCTTCAATCATACAGGACTCCTTGCTATGCTTGAAAATGCTAAATGCCCCGCAGTGCTTGGACTTCTTTTGGGGATCACGGCTGTCCCTGCAGAGGACTTCATGGCTCATTCCTTCCCTCCACCCTGATCTTTTCTCAAAAGTCAACTCATTATAGGGGGCATTCCCAGCCACCATAAATAAAAACGTCTCAAATAGCTCCATCAGTCTGGCCTCTGTCTTCTATCCCTGGTTTATTTTACTTTGGTATGCTGTTTCTCTTTTTCCCATTCCCTGTGGCCATGGTTTGTACTAGCAGGCCCTACATTTCATTCACTTCATTCTTCAAGACCAAGAAAAATGGGGAACGCCTAGCAGACCCTCTGCTAGAATGGGAATGGGAAAGAAACCAGTTCCATTAGTCACTTCAATTTTGTTTCCTAAGGGGTCCTCAAAGCTCTTTCTATCCTTCTAAGCTGCCCCTACTCTGCTTTAAGCCACCACCAGCTCACTAGTACATTTTAGTGTGTTATCCCCGACTGCGATGCGGTCCCTTCTCAAAGCTAGATGCAGACTGTTACCTTAGGCTTGGAAATCTAGTCCCGCCCCTGCCCTGACGCAATCACCTGGACGGCTCTCCGCTGCCCCAGGATTACAGGACGCCGCAGGACCAGGCCCAGGAGCTCCTTCAGCCCCATTCTCCCATCGCATTCCTTTTTGTGTTCTTCATTGGGGCCCACTGCTCTTCCCTCACACAGATGAGCAGAGGTCCTTCTGCACCTCGGGGCCTTCACACTTGCCCTTTGGTGTTACACACGGTGCCCCTATGGAACCTCACATGGGCTATTCCTTCTGACGTTAGTTGAGACAACCCCACGCCAGACAGCACTTCTCGGTTCCCAAGCCTGTTAGGAGCTTCTCCTCAAAGGCCCTTCCAAGACCCTGCCCTTTCCTTGCACTTACCATTCGTGTATCTGCTCAATAGAGTGTGTACTGCCTGTGCTCCAGACTGGGAGCTGTCATTCTTGCCCACCATCTGCGTCCCTGGCAGCATATACCTGTGAGCTCACTGTATATATGTATGCATACATACATAGACACACATACACATATATATGTAGTATATACATATATGTATACATACGTGTGTGTACATACGTACATATACATTCATACTAGCATGCTCTGTGTTTTGGTCTCTTTAATCTTTAAGGCAAGAAAAATGTGCAACGCCTAACAGACTCTCAGTCTATATATTAGCTAACTCTATTATCTTTTGATCATCATCCTATTAGCTGGCTAATATGATTGACCTTGGAAGAAGTTTCACAATAAAACATGCTTTTAAATGTTTCAAGTGCCATTGAAATCCACTCTGTTGACTATCCCAACCTGTTCCTTTATGTGAAAAACATGAAAAATCCCCAAATGATAAATGAAACATCACCTGAGAAATGGTCTTCCTTCAAAAATGGAACATGATATCCCTCGAGAATTTTTAACTTATAAAATGAAGTGTCAGTAAAGACGATTCCCACTGTTCTTGGCAAATGCTCTAGAAGTAATTTATCCATAGAGTTTAGATCTGTTGCCCCGATGACTGTGGATTCTGTGAATTACAAAGTAAAAATGGATATAGAAGATGGCTAGCATTTCACCAAAACAGAATGTGATAGCCAACTGTGTCATCATATATTTTTCATCTGAATTAAAATAAATTTTTTTCATAACTAAAATACCCCAAAAGGAGGCATTTTTATTTTAATGTTTAAGGTTCTAGAATCAGGAGACATGTGTGAGCATTAAGTGCTTTCTTTTAATAATGCCTTAGAGCAGGTTTAGTAAATAAAAAGATTATGCTGGAATAAGTATGCATAAGATAATTGGTGTGCACAAGAAATCAAAGTTCCTTATGCAGGAACTAAGAGAACAAAGTGACTCTATATCTAACAGCCAACAATTTTAGTTGTTAAAAGCTAAGGATTA
>PVIW01005034.1:40249-116054 GCA_004026585.1 Noctilio leporinus
CGGGGTAGGGGGGAGGGAGAGGTAGAGGCAAAGATGGGGAGCAGCTTAGACAAGAACCTAGTATAAAGGAACCATGGACATGGACAACAGGTGGGATTGACTTTGGGGGGAATGGGTGGGTGGGTGGGGGGACAGAGGGGAGCAAAAAGGGGATGGATGTAATACAACAATAATAAAATTTAAAAAAAAAAAAAAAAAGCTAAGGATTAAAAAGCAGATAGCCAGACTGCATCCATGAATGAAATACACATTTTGGTTATCTCTGTTATATGGTGGCCTCATTTAGAGAAGTTAACAAAATTACACCAAACATGGATTACCTTTACATTATTCATCCATAGTTTCAAAATTGTTGTTTAATCTAACCATGACCTAATTACTTTTAGTTTTTGCCCCGAGTTATAAATTGGAATCATTGTATTTCTGAGTTAAAAACACCCACATGCATGAAAAGCATATTCTTCCTAGACACTATTCTATAATTCTGAAGTTACACATCTATTGTTTTAGTGAAATTTTAATAAAATCCCCATCAAACTGAAAAAGGGTTTACTAGGCTAATTGTTATTAGAGAAAGAAAAAAAATTAACCAAATTTGTATGCTATTTTAACACCTAAATAATTAGCATAATGGGCCACTGTACTTCAAATTAAACATATACACATCTTATCAAAATATAAAACAATATCAGTAATTTATTTGTCATTAATACATTTACCTTTCAAAAGAAGGGCCGTTTTATTCATTATCTGCTTGGTTACATCAGAGATCGGTGTATACACAATTGTATAAATGCTACTAACATTGTCTACCCTTCCCAGGTCCATAGGAGGCATTTCAGGAACCTGGTTATTATGTTTTAAGTATGAAAATAAGCCCATATACAGTCCTAGAAGTATTGGGAACACCCATTCCTATAACACAGAGGGGGAAAAAAGAACAAATTTAGACTATATTCTTTTAAAGACCTCAACTGACACCAAAGATTTAAAGATAAATCCCAATTTTGCCATATTGTTGTCATCTATTTGCTCTCCTTAAGAACAGAGGGAACCCAACGAAAGACATACAGAGACAGCTGCTACATGTAACCTTCTCCAATATTAGAACTACACTTTTTCATTAAGTCATGAACTAATGTAAAAGCCACCCAATAAACCTAAAGGATGACAATCCTTGTATGCATGAGCATCTGCTTCTGAAGTCTATGAGACACAGATTATCCCAGATAGACTTCATGGTGGCAAATCACAATATTCTTGTCATGTGTCATATCCTTATGTTGGAAATCAAAGAAAATGGAAAAGAACGGAACGGTAGAGGCTGTCTAGTGTTTTGCCCATTTCAGTGATCTCTTCCTGCTTGGCACAATGCAAGACTATATTCCCAGCCTCTGGAAATGAAGGGGGACTGAGTGATGGAGTTCTGGCCAATGAAACGTGCGCAGAAGTGATACAGACCTAGCTCATGCAACACAACCTTCTGGAGTCTCCCTGTCTAGGTCCCTCTGCTTCCTGATCTTCTGACGGAATGCAGAGGATCCAGAGAAGGACTCCAGGGCCCAAGGAGAGAGCAGAATTCCTAGATGAAGATGCCTGGGTCCCTGAATGACTGTGTGAAGACTCCTTCACTTGACTTTTACTGCCAACCTTATTTAGGCTGTCATTAAAGTGAAAAAATAAACCTTAGCTTTGTGAAGCCTCTGAGATTTGGGGCTGCTACCTGTAGACCGCCCACCTACCTAATTCAAACTGACAATAAATAGTGTTACTTAGTCATAACTCTTGGAAATAGTTCCTGCGTAGATAATTCATGGCTTTGAAAATTAGTTTCTAACATCAAAATTCTTTTGATTTCTGTTAGACGTGACTTTTATTATTTATTGATTGTAAATGTATTACATGAAATTACAGCAGCTTTAATGGTTGTTGCAATTTATCATATAATTAAATGTTCATATAATCTCATTTTTAAAAAATAAGTAAATAGTTTAATCTTTACGATTTCATACTGTTTTTCAGAACTGTCTCTCAATTCAACAAGTACAACCCGAGACAGCCTCAAAATCCATAAATCTAGTCTATTCGCTTATATGTAAAATTAAGAGAATCATTAGGCAATGAAATACAATAATGTTTACCACAGAAAGAGAAAAACTTTCAAACATACCAATAAGTTCTGTCTTTTCATCCTCCATTTCTTAAGAAGATTTTTGCACAGAAGGGCTTGGGTTTGCTGATATACACTTTTCTGTTTCCTATGCATTTAGCCTGTCATTAAATGAACAAGGAGAAAGTAAACATGGTGGAATATAAACTAGAAAAAAAAGGTATACTAAGAAAAACCTTGATCATATTTGGGGGGAAATATTTCCTACCTTCAAGAACCAAAAAGAAAATGGATTCAAAATATTTCAATAACTCACGATTATAGAAGTTTACATGAAACATACTCATTGTAAACTATTCGGTGAGCAATGCTGGGGAGGGAAAGTGATTATTATCACAATTTCATATTAATAAAATATTACGATGGAAAAGATATCATTAAGTTTCAGAACCTGTAAGATACTTCACATTCTAACCTTTCATAACAGAAATTCAACTATATGAATAGAGTATCTGGATTGTGTCTCATTTGATTAATAATTTACTATTCCTTGCATTTAAATGTAAATCCCAGAATTTACATCAAGTTAACATCAAATTGTCGATTACTTAAATTCACCTAAATAATTAATTATGTCCATTAAATATACCACCAATAAAATATTTTCTTGTTGTATTTACCTTCCAAAGTGACTTGAACTACTTTAATGAAAAGAGTTGGACCATGGGATAATAATCCAAAGTCAAAGTACTAGAAACTTGATTTTGATACACAGGAAGAATAAAACAATTTACCTCAATTTTCTGAGTTCAGAAATCCTTGAGTAACTGAGGAAGCAAACTACAAAGTAAGTTTTAACCAAAAGAGAAAACGAAAAACATCCCATGAGAAAATAACTTTTGCTCAAATGTTTGCAAGTAAACAGAGATATTTTTTCCAGCTCCTAAAACCTCAAAATTAAATTATTTTAGATTTGCATATCAAAAAATTCAGACAATTCTCCCTCAACTACTCTAAAAACAAATTTTACTATTTTCCTGTATAGTCTTATATCTGCAATAAATTAGGCTGGGAAAAATAGAAAACTTTTCTCATGAGGTCTTCATTATAAAACACATAAGTATTTAGAAACATCTGAAAAATAAATAGATTCTAGCAGAGCCAACCCACACATCTGGCATAGAATAACAAAACAGAGCTGTACTTACTGTCAGAAAAATCAGAAAAAGTACCCTGGAAATAGTTTCGAAGCACTGCTCTTTTTTTAGTCTAAGACAGAGATGAAAATTTCTTTATTGCCACTTCTCCATTTATTCCTTAAAGGGGTGCCTACTCCCAACAGTTTTTAATCCAGTCTGGTTGCTGAAAAGGGGTGTAGTCAGACCAAGCCGCACATGACGAACTTGTTTTGTTTTCTGCCTTTTCTTCCCTAAGCCAATTACTCTGCAGGGAAATGACTGTTCTGTGGTTGGTTGGGAATAAAACAAACGCTGTGTTTGTGCACTTGGCCTTTTGACTCCAGGGGTAAGAGGGGCAATGGTAAATAAGGAAAATGCAGCTACAGACATGCTGAATAAAGATGGGAGGAGGGGCAATAAATGAGTAAAAGCAGTAACTAAGCAAAGTAGTTAAATTTCTATGAGGAATCCTCAGTTATTTTTCATGCCTAATATGTAAACACAACTACCAATGATATATTTGACTAATTTATATATATGATTTTATTTTATTGTTCAATTACCAGTTGCCCAATTTTTCTATTGCCCTCCCCTACCCCACACCCCCTGCCCTGCTCCCACAGTCAATCCCCACCCCGCTGTCCATGTTATATTTGACTAATTTAGATGAAATAGAATGTGCTAGATCTAACTTTTTTTTTTTTTTTTGGCTTAATAAAGCTAAGCAATCTAGTCTGCTTTGTAGAAACACTTAAGTTGAACACATGAATAATAAAGAAATTCCTTTTTCCCCTTCTGTTTATAGGGGATGCAGAATTTCTTAAGACAACTGACCAAAATAAGAATAGATTGCTAAGGACTAAAAAGCATACGAAAATAGAGAGATCTGGGTCAATTTTTATTCATGACAACCAGGCAAGAATCTGAAACTTATTCAACTGTCCTTGTATAGTTTATCTCCCCCTGTAAAGAGTTGCAAACTTTTCCTGACCCACCAAAGTAAAGGGCAAAACAGGAAACCAAAGTTCATAGATTAGGAAATCTCAAATATTTGACATGGCTCCTGATCTGCAGATGTTAATAATCATAAAACTGAGAGATGTTCTGGAGAAAGGGAGGATAATTTTTTTAAATCAAAAGTCATGATATTATGTATATATATTTCTCTCATTGGTTATTCTGGTTTTTTTAAATAACAATGAAATATTACATGTCTTTTACAGTTAATCATGGCAAAAACAAAGGTCATAAAGATGTTCTAAAGGTATTGTTTGGGGAAGAGTAGAAGTTCATAAACATTTTTAAAATTTTGTATCAGTAATAGGTCAAGGGTTCAAACAAAAATGCTAAGTTTCTTTTAAATCACCTGAAACATATTTCAGGTGTTGGTCAATTTTGTTGTTGTTATTGGTTTAGACCCTATATACTCTTATAAAAATCATTTTCCAACTCTGCCTTTCTTACAATTGCATTAAAATTAAAATTCACAATTAGGACTTCAATAATTATTTAGATTAAGTATTTTACTCGGTTCACTATTTATCGTTGATTTTTATGTATTCTTTGTGTTCCTCTTTTGTAACCTATTTACTTTTATTTGAGGGGCCATTTTTCATGTTTAAACCTTAAGATTTAAACCCCATAAATCTGACCTAATTTGTTTCATATGTACCCAACCTCCATCTAGAAGCACATTGAAACAGTGGGTAAATATAACTAAAATAGAGGCTGAGATATATAACCAAACTTTAAAAGAAAAGAAAAAGATAGAGGGAAGAGAGTAAGAATCAACAAAAGAAACAAAGAAAAAGAAATGTATCTACCCAGGTGTTAAAAAGGAGAAGGGGAATTGAAGCTAGAACTATGAGTACGACATCAGCAATCAAGAAGTCCAAAGAAACAGGTGGGATTGACTTTGGGGGGAATGGGTGGGTGGGTGGGGGGACAGAGGGGAGCAAAAAGGGGATGGATGTAATACAACAACAATAAAATTTTAAAAAAAATAAAAAAATAAAAAAAAGAAGTCCAAAGAGGTGTTTTTAAAACCCTTATGATTTGAACTTGGTGATTGACAGATGCCTGACCTCCCATCTCTGCTTTAATCAGAAGCTTCACAGTGCTGTTTAGCTGTAGAAAGAGACTAGGAAAACTTTACTTACCACCTCGATGAAAAGTAGGATGTATTATTGGCTTGACCAAAAAGTTTGTTTAGGTTTTTTCCGTCAAACAGAAAACATTTTTCATTTTCACCAATAACTTCATTGATTTGGATATTTTGGGTATGTCAGCTACCTCAATGCACAAGACAGCCCCACAGTAAAGAATTATTTGGCCCAAATGTCCATAGTACCAAGAAACTTCAAAAACCACTTCTGACATATTCAATCAATCACAGCACCTTCACCTTACCCTGCACAAATCCTTTTTGGTGTTTCGGTTGCATCTTTACCTTTCTTGAAAAATAAAGCATATATGCCAAAAAAAAATGTTGCTTATTTTCTTCCATCTTCAATACCAGAATGGCTACACAAAAATTCACCAACTTTGATAAGTTATTTTTTAAAAACACATGTTGATATAACAGCTGTCACCATACATACAGTCTAAGAAAATTGTTTCAAGTGAAGTTAAAGGTAACTAAGTGCTGCTAGAACCATCTTACGAAAAAAAAACATAACAGAATTTGTGGCTGACCTGCTGTTTGCCAAATTCTGGATTAAAAAATAGACATCCTCCATGGAAAATGTAGCACATGTCAGGATCTGAATTTATTCTCCCCGCAAACAGGGAGAATAAACGTTTAAGAACATTATCATGCGCCCTGGCTGGTAGCACAGTGGATAAGGCGCCGGCCTGTGAATCCAAAGGTAGCAGGTTCGATTCCCAACCAGGGCACATAACCAGGTTGCAGGCCAGGTCTCCAGTCAGGTCTGTGGCTGGAGGCAGGTGAAAGGCAACCATACATTGATGTCTCTCTCCCTCTCTGCCTCTTTCTCTTCCCCTCTTTCTAAAAATAATAAAATAAAATCTTAAAAAAAACAAAAAAAAGAACATTATCATAGCAGTTAATGTGTGTACTCTGGAGCCAAACTTTAGTTCAAATTCTGCCATAGATGTGTGACCTTGTAAGATCTATTTAACATTTTCCCTCTTGGTTTTTCATTCATAAAAAATAGAGACAGTAGCCCTGGCCAGTGTGGCTCAGTTGATTGGAGCATCATCCCATCACCAAAAGGTTGTGGGTTCAATCCCTGGTCTGGGGGCAACCAATTGCTGCTTCTCTCTCACATCGAAGTTTCTCTTTCCCCCTTCTTCTCCCCCTTCCTTGCTCTCTAAAAGAAATTGAAAACTGTCTTCAGGTGAGGATAAAATATTAAGATAATAACTGTACATATATATATATATATATATATATATATACACACACACACATATATATGATTATTTGGAGGATTAAATTAATATAAGGGAAGTTCACAGAACAATGCCTAGGAAGTTATAAAAGCTAAAAAAAACTACCTCTTGTTACTGATATTCTTCCTCTCATTACTACTATTATCCTGGAGCCCTACAGGGGAGGCACAAAGAAATCTATAGAGATATGTCAAGAACATAATCACAAATATGTATATTCCTCCTAGCAACTATAATCAAAGGTCCACTATGAAAGTGAATCAGCCCTGGCTGGTGGCACAATGGAGAAGGCGCTGGCCTGCGAACCCAAAGGTTGCTGGTTCGATTCCCAGCCAGGGCAACATAACCAGGTTGCAAGCCAGGTCTCCAGCCAAGTCCATAGCTGGAGGCAGGTGAAAGGCAACCATACATGGATGTCTCTCTTCCCCTCTGCCTCTCTCCCCTCTTTATGAAAATAAAAATCTTAAAAAAAAAAGAAAGAAAGAAAGTGAATCAGCAGGTCAAAATAATAAAATTATTACCAACCTCAAGAACTAATCATAAATATTTTGACAAAGATTATAAAATATATAATTAAAGAAGTAATATAAGAGAGTAAAAACAGGAGACAATGAAAAGAAAGACTAATAGGAAAAAAACCATTAGAATTTATAAATATTTCTAAGGATTATTAAAGTTTAAAAACTTAATGGGTAAGTTTTATAGCATATGAGACATAGTTGAAGAGAAGATTAATAAACCAAAAATACATCTCATGAAATCATATAAAATTTAGTGCAAAGAGAGAAAAAGATGGAAAAACATTTGAGTGGTTAGGACATAAAAATCAGAATGAGAGAATATCTGATAGGCATTTTAAATGAGTAAAATAAAGAGAATAAGTAAGAATGTTCAAAGATAGAGTGTTTAAAAATTTTCCAGAACTAAAGACATGATGCCTCAGCTTAGAAAAACATACAAAAATTCAACTATTTCAAAACATGGGGGAAGGGTGAGGAGATAGGGAAATATTTTTAAAACAAAAAAGTAGTAAAAATAGATTAGCAACTAAGGATCAATAGTCAGCCAAAAGACATAATAAAACAACACAATAATGTCTTCAAAGAGCTGAGAAAAAGGAACCATTGACCTCAAATTCTATACCCAGCTAAATGTACATGAAATGAAGATATCTTCAGAAAGAATTTACCTCTTTCATAGCCACACTGAAGGAATACTAAAGAATGTACTTCACATTACAAATATATAATCATCTAAAAGTAAATTGAACTCTGACAGTTGCAAGTCAGGGGGATTTGGTAGATGAACTGATCATAAGCAATGATTTGGAGGGAATGGAGGTGTCAAGTTACACATGTTTTAGTTTGTGCTGATGGAATCTTAGGGGCCTCTGTGATTTTTGTAGTGACAGAGTTGGTATGGGAGTGGAGAATATTAGGGATTTTCACCAGTGCACAATGTCATTGTTTTCCTCAGAGATTGCTGTGGGGCCTAATGTAATCTGCATTACTGTCTTTTAAAAAATGTATTTGTCATTAGATACCCTTCCATTTTACTTAAAAGGCAGCCCTTGTGAGCTATAATCTCAAGACAATGGGGGCTGGTGGGGAAGGGATTTGACAGAGTGTTCTTGAACAAAGGAGAAGCAATGATGATGGGATCAGGTGCGCAGGTGTGGACCATGGTCTTACACAAGAACGTTGTTCCTTTTCGCTAATAAGAAGGAAGTCAGAGTGTATGGGTACAGTGAAACCTGGTTGGTTGCTGAGGTTGTGAAAACATATGAAACATTCTCATCTAATCGTCTCCATTTTCACACTCAAGTGGGGAAGCAAACTCCTCTGCTGAGAGTGAGGAGAGAGTTAGAGTTTGAGAAGCAAGGTGGGGTGATGGAGTTATTTAATTCGTTTTCCATTCCGTGAAAGAGTAGATTAGGGTGATGTCGTGTAGTTGGCAGGCAGAACTCAGGCTACACTGGAAGGCAGCAATCATTTAAAAGTGAGATGAGTCATTTTGATCATGTGTATCTTACCGATGTGTTCACCTCCCTACCCCAGGTTTAACCAAAATTGGGATTCTGCCAGGCAGTGAGGATGACAGGTGAGAGGGTCAAGCACTGATGTTTATATAACTAGAGCAGAGTGACTGCTGGCTGAGGTAAGGCTCTCCCTGAAAGGCTGAGGACGTTTAAGGAGAGACAGTAGATGATTCTTCTTTCTTGCCAACCTCCTTTGGTCCATTGGCTCCCAAATCACGCTTTCAAGCACATGGCAGAGAGCTGATTAATTGTGTCCAGAAAGTAGTGAACTTTGGGCTTGGCTACCCAAGATTACATTAAGGCTTTATTGAAGTCAAACAAAATCTGTGGTCATGGCTCAGTTTCTGGATAAAGAACCTTTCCAAGTTAACTAGAACTCAGCAATTTGGCAGGAAATTAGAGCAAACCACAAGTTTTCCGGATTTTTTAGCTGCAGCAGTGACTTTAACCATCTATTTTTTCATTTGCATGTTTCCCTCCTACAAGCTTTAAAATTTTGCTTATGTGTTTATGAAGAACATGAACAGAAGTCCACACACATGGCCAGATGGGCTAGGATCAACTATCAGGATGATACGAGTTATTACCCTAGAACAGAATCTTGGCACCAAGAGTTCACAGACCTCTCCACAGAGCTATGGCAGCTGTTAGCATCTGGGTTCCTACTCAGACCTCTGGGATAGAGCTCAAATCATCTGTCTGGGATTGGCACTGCTCCAGCTCCAATCTTTGTTATCCTTAGTTTGGAGTCACATGACTCAGGCGCAGGTACTAGAGGCCTACTCCCGTGAGCCTGAAAAAAGGAGCTGAGCTGTGCCCGGAAAAGGGAAAATTGTTGTGAGCTCAGTGACTTACGTAGACTTTAAAGTAGTATTTTTAGAATTTTCTCTGTTTCTGGAATTGTGTTCCTTTCTCTAGAGAACTTTGCTGATTGTGCTAGATAATGCTACTTAGGTTCACTTTTTCTGTAGTCGAATTCTCTTCATCTGGACCAAGACATTTTTCATCAATGGCCCTTAGTACAGAGGTCTAGATTGGAGTACAGCATGGTGGTGGTTGCTGTAAACTCTCTTGGCAGCTGATTTGGTCAATTTTTTCCCCCAGACTCTTTTTCTCCACTACAGAAGTACACCAGCCATGCTAATAGCACAGACATAGATGGATCAGACAGTCACTCCCCAAGGAAGAGAAACATGGCTAAGTTCTTTTTTTTTTTTTTTAATTTTATTGTTGTTGTATTACATCCATCCCCTTTTTGCTCCCCTCTGTCCCCCTCCCCACCCACCCATTAATGGCTAAATTCTTACAATCCAAGCACCCGTTTTCTATGACAACTCCCAGCCCATTTACATGTTATCATCTTTTTCATCCTAGTACTCTTGTATCACAATTTCATTACAGGTTGATGTTTGCGGACTGGGTAAGTTCTTCCCTAATGATTTCTCAGATAGCAGAATAACCAGATGGACAACAACCAAATCCAGATGTTCGCCTGTGGATCGAAACACCACTGATGGAATTTACACACTAATGACTTTTTAGACATTATTTTTATTATTGACATTGTTACACATGTCCCCATTTTCCTCCCCTTTGCCCACTTCCACCCACCCCCCATCCCCCTTCCCCCTAGCAATCCCCCAGATGGTTGTCTGTGTCTGTGGGTCATGCATACATGTTCTTTGACTAATCCCTTCACCTTCTTTCACCCAGTCCTCTACCTGCCCGTCTTCCATCAGTCTGTTCCATGTATCCATGTCTCTGTTTCTATTTTGTCAGTTTATTTTGTTCATTAGTTTCTACATATAAGTGAGATTATATGGTATTTGTCTTCCTCTGGCTAGCTTATTTCACTTTGCATAATACTCTTCAGGTCCATCCACGCTGTGGCAAAAGGTAAGATTTCCTCCTTCTTTATGGCTGCACAGAATCCCATTGGGTAAATGTACTACAGCTCTTTTATCCACTCATCTATGGATGGGCACTTGAGGACACACAGATGGCCAAGTTGCTCATCCACAAGGATCCACAAGGATCCACAAGGATCCTCAAGCTGGCTCTAAGAGGGGAGAAATACAATAAGATGGTAGCACCTGGTGGAATGGGCCTTTTACCTGAGCATTTTTTGCCTCAGCCTAACCTCTCTCACATCTGTTCAGTGAGAGAGCAGTCTTTCCTTTAGCTCGATCACCTTGCAGGGTACCCCCAGGAGAGCAGGATGACAGAGCAGGTGGTTTCAGATTCCACTTCACCCTCCAATGATCACATTTCTCTGAGGGAGATGTATGCTGGCTCCTGGAATCTTCCTTTAGGTTAAGTAAAACATTGCTTGGGATGCTAACAAAGTTATTGAAGGGTTATATGAGTCTGAGTCCTTTCTTTGTTCCAGTTTTAGCATCATTTGGGACCTTTTCTGTTTGCCTTGTTCTTTTTAGTAGATAAGAGTGAGGGCAGTATGGAAATGGCACTACCCTTGTCATCACTGCTAGCAGTCTTGAAGTCCTTCCTTTCCTGAGAGATTTCAGTTTTAGAGGAGCCACCAGTCCTAAAGTCAGGGAATGAGCAGGCATGTACTGGTGAAGCTCTTTGGGGGTACTGCTGTTAGAAGCTCAGACACATACAGTGCCTCTGACCCCACACATTGTAGGAACATATCCCAAGTGATCAAGTAGATAAATGTTGAACATCTACATGCAACATTCTTAGATGCAGCATTGCACGTGGCAGGGATATTTAGAAAGACCCTATATACCTTTCAATTGATTTTCAACTAAAATGGTTTGGTACATCCAAACACTGAAATAATACATGGATATTACAAAAAATTAAACAGATCTATAATAAACCAGGAAGGTCTGATGCTCAGAATATATTGTTAAGGCAACACAAAACAGTAAATGCTATCTTGTATAATTATACAATGGAAAATGCACTAAGCAAGATAATTCTTGTATGTTTATAGACCTGTACAAAATTGTATGATTTTTAAACAGAGGACATGTATCATGTCAGAATTATTTAAAATGACATTGTCAAAAGTTAAATGGATTGAATTTGCCATTTTAACCATTTTAAGTGTACAATTCAGTGACATGAATGACATTCACAATATTCTATTACTATCATCACTATCTAATTTCACAAACTTTTTCATTACAGGACGTCTTGTAAGCATTAAGCAACAACTTCCCCATTTTCCCCTTCTTCCCCCAATGCTAGTAAACTCTAAGCCACTTTCCCATCCCCATGAATTTGCTTAGCCTAGGTATTTCATGTGAGTGTTCACTATAACACAATATTCATGCCTACTTTGCTTCAAGCAAATTTTATGCTCTATTTTAATATAGTTTAAAAAAAAAATCAAACAGTTTGAGACATTGAGGCTTTATGGGCAATGAATGCCCATTCATTTTCTTTGTAACCAAGAGTATGTGCTTCTGTCATCCCATCAGGATTTTGCACAAGCCAGCCACTGCCTGTGACCTCTGACCTCACCTCCGCCAAACATACTCTCTTGCTGTTACCTCTGATTTTGCTTTCAGGGTGGCTCCTGTGGCCGCTGGTTCTCTTGCCATTTCAGAAGAAACCACATTCTCCCTTTCTGTCCTCCTTTCCTCATTGGTGGCCCATGGGTCACTTCGAGACTGACTTTTTTCTCACCTTTATTAAGACATAATTAACATACAACATTGGGTAGGTTTGAGATATACAACTGATCATTTGACACACTTACATGCTGCAAAATGATGACTACTATGTCCTTTGTTGATGCTGCCATCATGCCACATGGTCAGCATTCCTTTCTTGTGGTAAGAACATTTAAGATCTACACTCTTGGCAACTTTCAAATATGCCATATAGTACTGTTCCCTATTATCATCATCCTGTACATTAGGTCCCAGAATTTATTCATATTATTACTGGAACTTTGTCCCCTTGGCTCGTTTAGATTCCACATGTTAAGTGATATCATCTGGTGTGTTTTTCTCTGCCTGACTTAGTTCTTTTAGCCTAATGCCCACCAGACCCATCACGCTGTCTGCCACCACAAATCACAGGATTTCCTTCTGTCTCATGACTGAATGACACTCCAGCCTATACAAGGCCTGTCCAAAAAGTATCCAGCCACATGCTATGGAAAATGGGAGGCGCTTACTGAAGATACCAGATATAAAAAACACTGCACAGAGGACAATGATACTTCTGTCCCCTTCAAAGTTGGCACCCTGGGGCCTCACACAGTTTTCCTAATTGCCATGAACTATTTTCTTGAATCATATTTTCTTGAATGTCTTTGATGGTTTGAAATCTCTTCCCTATTAAAAGTGGTTTCAGTTTGGGGAAAAGCTAGAAGTCACAGGGCACTAAATCTGGGCTGTTAGGGGGACTGAATCACCTGGGTGATTTGATGTTTTGTCAAGAAACTCTGCATGACATATGATGCGTGAGTGGATGAGTTGTCCTGATAAAGCTGCCAATCACCAGTTGCCCGTAGCTGTGGCCTTCTGAACCATACAAATACTTTTCACAGAGGAATGTTCAAGCCTAATGCAACACTGGATGCAGATTCATTGTTCTACTCACCTAGGTCACACGGTACACATGCTCACTCAATGATGCCCCCACCATTGACTAGTACAGTGAAGTTGTCATTGTTCATGCATGTGAATTACAGTCCACTCTCCTTGGCTGCCAGGGTGTATTGATGTCGAGTAATCTGTTCTTATTATATTAACAATGGCTCGATTTTTTCCAAACACACACACACACACACACACACACACACACACACACACACAGTATATATAACATGTATATGTATATGTTATAGCTCCTTTATTCATCTGCATAAGGACACTTAGGTTACTGTCACACATTAGCTGTTGTGAATAATGCTGCAATGAACATGAGAACGCAGATATTTTTTCACAGTCCTGTTTCCATTTCTTTTGGTTATATGCCTTATAGTGGAACTGCTGGAACATAAGGTACTTTTGTTTGTAATTTTTCTGAGGAATCCCAATATTTTTTGCCAATAGGGTCCACGTTGCATTCCCTCCAATAATGTACATGAGTTCAACACTAGCTGAAGCTTATTGCTCTGGTGGTAGTAAGGTGGTCTTGTTGTATTTTACCCAGAATTTCAGGGGTTCACAATAGGAGGAGAATCTCTGTTACAAGGCATGAACTCTGTGGGTTACATTCTATGTATGGATTTTATTAAGTGTGACAAGCATGTGGTTTACCAGCCTCATAGACACTTCATGAGAAACGGCCCTCTTGAGGGATAAGGGGCCCAGGCTGTTCCTCATAAAAGGCTGACCATAATTTGTATCATGGAAACAAGGCCATAGGACAGTCATCCTACGTATTGTTGACTATAGAAAGCTCAGCTCAAATGGAGACAAAGCCAACCATAAGCTTTGGCTCTGTGGAGACTCAAGGGGGAAACAGTGTGCACAGAGAGAGGCAATGAGGCGGGGAACAATGTAGACCATGGAGAAAGCTAAAGCCAGAGGTAAACTAAAGCACAAAGTAAACAAAGGACATAGGTAGAGAAAAGAGGTACCAGACAATGGGTGCTATAGCCAGTTAATTGGAAGAAGAAGTAAGATTTTCTCTTTTGATAAGCAGAACAAGAAGGTGAGAATCTCCCACTGGTGGACCACTCTGTTTAAGTTGAATCGTCTCTGGCCATGAAGATTCCTGTGGCTATCCTGAATTCACACTGACCTTCTAACTACCCTTTTCAGTCCTGTGCTTATTCTTGGCTATGTCTGGGATTTCACTATGCCCCTTGTTAGCCGCATTAGCACACATGAATCTACTTCTTGCCACCAGAGAAACAAAAAAATGCAGAAATAACTATCAGGAATAGACATTTGGAAGAGGTCACCAAGATTGTGGAGACTTTGCAGTTAGTTAAGACATTATAATTAGAAAGCATTGGGAACGTTCTACCTACTCCAAATACATGTTTTCTTGATAGCCACACCTGTGGC
The DNA here is from genome assembly GCA_004026585.1 of Noctilio leporinus. Classification (NCBI taxonomy): domain Eukaryota; kingdom Metazoa; phylum Chordata; class Mammalia; order Chiroptera; family Noctilionidae; genus Noctilio; species Noctilio leporinus. The sequence continues at coordinate 54,992 of PVIW01005034.1, forward strand.
CAAAAATGATGAGGCAACGTGAAACCACCACAGTGCAACAACATCAAGAGTGTAAAGAAAGAAACAAAGCAGAGGTGAATGCTTTTAATTTATAGAAGTTTACAAATTTAAGTCCAAAATGCCCTACTCAAAGTGGCTAAGGAAATCTGTTACAGGAAGTCTTTTATCTGATAGCTGGGAACATCCATTGCCAACCAGTTGCATCAGAGGAAGTCATAAAATGTTGCTGCCTCTTTTTCAGGGTCAAGGCAAATTCTGTTTGACAGGCATGAGAACACTGCTGAAAAGTGGAAGGCATTCATTTTTCCTGAGCTTCGATTTTTGACAAATCATGATAATCTATCATAAATATGTGGCAAACCCTAAAACTATCACCTTCTTTCTTTGCCATTAGGACCAAGAAGAAGAGTCATTTAAAAAAAAAAAAGTCCTGAGACTACAATAGGGATGTGAGACACTCTTAAGTGCCAGATGTTGAGTAATCAAAGCTCAGAGGATGAACTCATATGGTTCAACAAAATCAGGGTGTCACAATACGGGTACTATTGACAGTTTGAGCTGGATAATTCTTTGTTGTTAGGGGCTCTTCTGTGGATTGTAGGATATTTAGCCTCTACTAACCAGTGTCTACACACTGGGTTTTGGGGTAGTATTTTATGCAGCATTTTTCTGACACAGGCTAACTCACGCAGGTATTACATTATTTTTTTCTTCAAATCTGAGAAGCATAAGCACAGACTTTATTTTCTACTGTTAACATCTTAAAATCTAACACAGGTAAACTAATTAAATAGAATGCATGCAAAAAAAACCTTGTGAATGCCTCCAATTTCTTTTATAACCCAATGACTTGCTCTATTTATTAATGTGTGATACACAGATAAAGTAAACTTACCAGAATGCTGATTCTTGGAGGCCCACCACTGTCATCAGTTTCTCAATTTTTTTTTCTTTGGTAATATTTAATGATGCAAAGTATTTAAACAGGGAGAAATAAACAATGCAAATAAAATAAATCATTCATTTATAGTTTTTCCCTTAGAAATTAAAGGTAGTGTCCTCATATTTACTCCAATAACTAATGTCAGCTCCTCCATCACAGAATGATTTGTTGTGTCCTCAGTTGGGATGTTAACAAACTTATGTCAACTGTAAGACACATATTAGAAAACCATATACCTTTTGTTTCTTTTCATGTTCCGTATTTCCATATTTTTATTATTTTAAAATATGGTGAACTTTTAATATTACCAGAATCATCTTGATGACATTCGGTATTCATTGATGTTAACTATGAGTCATTTGAAAAATTATGGGGGGAGGAGGCATCTATACTGTGACAGATGATTGAGAGTGCAGCACTCCAGACATGAACATCTGCCACTTTCACGGAGTTTTATAGTTTATAATGGAGCTGGAAAAAGAAGGAGAGACAATAAGCAACATACTGCACAATCCGCTCTTTTATTATAATTGAGCAACTGCATTAAAGGAGAAGATGACAGTTCTACGATGGCGAAACCAGGGATAGCTTCCCAGAAGAAGAAACATTTCTACTGAAAGCCAAAAGCTGTGATTCTACCTAAGCAAAGATTATATGAGAAGAGCTGAGGGTAGAGAAGAAAGTTCCAGGCAGCAGATAGCATGTGCAAAAGGAAAAAGGAGCATAGTATGATTCACTGGAGGTGCGGAAAAGAGGTCCAGCAGCGAAAATAGAAATAGGCATGGGTAGTATATAGATAGGGAATCAATGAGACTGCAGAAATAAACTACCCCCAGGACTCAGGCTAGAGGTGGCAGTGGCCTGGACTAGTGCAGTGGGCAGTGTTGAAGCACATAGATTTGGGCAGAGAATGAACAGAACCAAATGAGAGATTGGATGTAATGGGTGAGGCACAGAAAATGATCACTGATGATACCCAGTTTCTACCTGGTCTACGAGGTCGGTGAATTTGGCATTTACTAACATAGGGAAAAGAATTTAAACTCAGTCACATCTAGAGAAAAACACCTATGTTCAGTTTTGAACATGCTGGTTTTTGCTGGTTTTAATAGTTTATGAGGCATTAAAGGAGAGATAGCCAGTTCACAATCAAATACACAGGATGAGCACAATGGTCAGAAAACTATGGTCCCCAGACCAAATCTGGTCCACCACCTGATTTTGTAATAGAGTTTTATTAGGACACAGCCATGCTCATTCGTTAATGAGGTATCAACACGGTATAACAGCAGAGTTCAAAATAGTTGCAATAGAGACATTTTGGCCCTCGGAGTCTAAATTATTCACTATCTGGCCCTTCGTATAAAAACTTTGCTGGGTTCTTGGTGTAATCAGCATTCAATTATAATGAAAGATATGGAAATAAATGACAGCATATAAAGTATATAAGAATGCAGAAAGATGCCTAGGATAGAACCTTGTGGAACTACAGATTTAAAGAAGTAGGGGTATAACAGTAGATATGCTGGCAAGAAGACTAGGAAGAATAGCTAGAAAAGTGAAACAAAACCAGTGAATGCTGTTATTTAGTGGAAAAACATAGTAAGACAGAGAAAAGACAGGCTGAGTAAGGTGGAGAATGAAAATGGTCAGTTGTGCATTGACTTGGGAGTTATCACTGACCTTAGAAAAAAGCCATTTTGGTGGTATCATGAGGATAGAAACCATATTGAGCTTAATTAGCTGTTAAGGGAAGGAGCTTAGAGCATTTGAGGAGGAAATGCAGATGAGGGAAGTTCTTGATAGTAAGTGATGAAATGAATAGCTTTAAGTTCTGAAGAGCAGAATCTAATTGAAAGGGGGAAGTTGAAGAAAGAGGAAGCAGAAGGGAACACTCATGCAGCAGCTTTCCTAGTAATGCTGAAAGAGATGGGATCCAGCCTAGGAATTAAGGAAGGGCGCTGGGGTGGAGGCAGAAGGGAAAGCCTGGGTGTAGTGAATATGTGGGTGTAGTGAGTATGTAAGCCCGCAGTTTCACAGGAACTGAGAGGCAAAGTATCATCTCCAAAGAGCACAGGGGCAAGGTGGAGGATGGTGTGGAGGTTGGAAGAGGAGAAAAATGACTGAAGAATTAAAATTGATCTCTGATGTTAAGCACTTACCTCTGTAATTGCCACATTAATTGCAGTCTGAAATGCCACAAGTCCTCTTTCCCAGTCCTTTTCCAGGAACAAAAATTTCATCTTGCATAGCCCAGTGGTGCTCTGTGAAGAAGAAAAGCATGCCCAGCATTATGCAAAGGAATTAATGAATTGAGATAAAATCTTAAATGTAGGCTCTACAGGAAAACACCTAAATGTCTGCTAAGCACCCATGATTACACAATCTAAAGCACTTTTAAAGCATTCAGCAAAAATGAAAGAACATGTTTGAATGGTTGCTTATCCATAGTAAAGAATGGCCAAGTTCAGGAATAGAAGTACATTACTTCTTTTCTTGGTTTTATTAAGTTCTCAATCAGTCATTCCCAACTGGAGATTTGATGAAGTAGCAAAACAGATGGGAATCAGTTCTCGTGTGTTTACCTGAGTATTCAAGGTGTTCTTGTGTAATTTTGACTCTATCCCTGATTAAACTTCAGCCTATCTGAGAAAGTATCATTAAATGCAATTCCCACCAAAGTGGCTTTCTCGAAGTACCACATCCATGGTTTCTTCACCAGGCCTCCCAATGATTGTCCTTCCTGCCATGCATGAAAAATATGAATAATCATAAACTTATTACAAAAATCAAGTGCCAATTGTTAAGGTTTTCATAAAAATTATTGGTGTTACAGACTATTACTAAATAAGACCCTCTAAGTTACGGGCTGAAAGTCTTTTCTATCATCTTAGGTTCTACATAAACAAGTAAAAAGATCTTTTAACAACCAAATTGCAGAATTTTTTAGCATGATTTCTTCATAGTAAAGAAACAATTACTTTGTGTGCCTTTATACACACATACAAACATTAACATCTATATGTGTGACCATGTGGGTGTGTACGTATTATCCTAAAAAGATACAAACACATTTAAAAGGGAAGTGTGGTGTGGATGAAAGCAAAGACTCTCATGTTTTCTCTTCATACAAGTTTGTACTGCTTATTTTCTTTTAGGGTGGCTACTGAATTGATGATTAAAATGATGAAAAAAGAAAATTATTTTAAATAATCAACAGAAATACTTGAGAATTCGGTGGATTTTTTTTCTGCCAAGATTATAAACTGCACTGTGTCTCATGAAAATAACATACCAGTAAAAGTAAACTGCATGCAAAGACCAAGTATGAAAATCAGAAGTATAGAGCCCTCAAGGGCATTATGCTGATAAGTCAGATAAAGACAAATACCACATGATTTCACTTATATGTGGCATCTAAGAAACAAAATACATAAACAAACTCAGACACAGAGAACAAATTGATGGTTGCCAAATGGGATAGGGGTTGTTGGGAGGATGGGTGAAAAGGGGGAAAGGATTAAGATGTATAAATCGCCAGTTATAAAAACAGTCACGGGAATGCAAAGTAAAACGTAGGGAATATAGTTAGTCATGTTGTCATAATTATGTATGGTATCATATGGGTACTAGACTTACTGGAGTGATCACTGTGTAAGATATACAAATGTCTAGTGACAATGTTGTGCACCTGAAACTCATATAATATTGTACGTCAACTGTAAATTTTTTTTTAAAGTTTTAAACAAAATAAAATGGAAGTTCAGTTTGGGGTGGATCAGAAGCAAGGTTATACACCACCTAAAGATTATTTGGAGTCAATAACACTCTCTAAGAATTAAGCCCATAACATACATAATAGATGACTTTACAATCCAGCCAACAGATGGTTAATATTTCTGCCACTAACAGAAGCTTTGGAAACCTTTCAAGTCCAACTTATGAGCTCCTTTGTTGAATCCTTTCTTATACGTTCATGTATTTTATGTCCTAAATTTTTTATGATTTTAACAGTGTTTGTATCTTGCTCAGGGTGGTATCTACATGAAAAAGAAAAGGGTATTCACTTTCATGGTGTGGCCACATGTTTCAAAACTACTCCTCTTTCTAAACACAGAGTAAGACTGAAAATTTTAGAGGACAATGCTGATTTCACTGATTTTTTTTCTCGAGGTATACAAATGCTGTCAAGGTCAGAATATGGATACTTATGCCAAGCTGCAAGTTAGACAAATACGGGTTGAGATGGCGAGATAGTAGCTGTGATTGCGAGAGGCTGGCATGACAGCTGGAATGGGGTCTTTAAGAGAAGGACAGACTCCACTAAGCCGTGAGACTTGAAGGCAGAAAGCAGCAGAGCGCCTGCCCCTGCAGGGAGGCAGACTAGTCCCCGAAGCTTCTGCAAATGCTTCCTGTTAAAAAAGAGGTCAGGTCAACAGTCAAATGGAAGAAGCATAGTGAAACAAACTGGGGAAGAATCAGCACTGGTCAGGCAGAGAGAGTGGCCCGTGCAGGCAGGGAGGCAAGCACAAGTCAGAGCTCCGGAGGCTGCAACGGAGAAGCACAAAAGAGGAGAAGGTGGTCAGCCAGGAATACAAAGTGAAATGACCTAGAAGAGGGTCCAACCATTTTTTCCGACTCCAGCCTTACTTCAGACCATACATCAGGCTCACCGCAGCATGCATGTCAAGGAGTGAGGCATGTGTGGTTTTAAAAAACCCCAATTAAATGTCTTTCTCACCCACCTACTCATAGCTCCACACCAAATTCTGCCATGTAAAACGTACAATAATTTGGAAATATCAAAACAATATAATAATGTTAACAATGCCCATTAAGATGGTTGGTGTTGGCTATATATTTTATACCTTCCTTACCTTATGTAAAGTGAAAGGTAAAAATTTCACTTGCTGTCAGGAAAATTAGAGGGAGGAACTTAGAAGTAGCTTTGAGTCACTGGTCTCTTTTTGTACATGAGAACAGCTAAGAATTCTTCAAGAACTTGCCTTTTAAAACTTCTTTTATTCAGTTTGGCTTCTGAAGAGTTCATAGCTTCTGTGTAAAAAGCCTGCCACATACTCTTTGTCCGGTAAGTTTTCTTTCCCCATCTCTTCTCCAACTGCTTTGCAGGAAGTGTGGGGTAAAGGATGGTTGGCAAATGTGTCACATAAATATTTGTTTATTGCTTTACATTTCTGGAATATTCAATAAATGATCAGATTCAAAAGGGGAAAAAATCCCACAGTCCTGGATAGGTCTGTATCAGGTTTTAATGATTAAAAATTTAGCCCTGGCTGATGGCACAGTGGATAAGGCACCAGCCTGTGAACCCAAAGATCCAGCTGGTTTGATTCCCCAGCCAGGGCACATAACCAGGTTGGAAGCCAGGTTTCCAGCCAGGTCCGTAGCTGGAGGCAGGTGAAAGGCAACCACACATTGATGTTTCTCTCCCTTTCTTCCTCTCTCCTTTCCCCTCTCTTTGAAAAATAATAAATAAAATCTTTTTAAAACATTGAGAACCAGCCCATAACAGAGAAGATTAAAAAGAAAGTTTAACAGAGAGAGGGAAAGTGAGATCAATCATTTCAGAAATCAGAATAATTAAATGCTTCGTCTAAGACTTAACTGCACTTCAGTGAAATGCCACTTGTACTGACTGATTCTGCTGTGCTAGAAAGTCTGCTAAGGGTTTAAAGTGAATTTTCATCTAATAATACACAGAACAAACCTATGAAGCTGATACAATATTTACACCCATTTTACAGATTTGAAAAGTGAGGTTAAAGGTAAAGTTGTTTGCAGGTGCTCAAATAAAAACAGATCTAACATGAAAATCTAGGAAAATGTCTGGACTCCAATCCCCCTCATTCTTAAGTAGCACTATGAAATTATTCTAATCAAAGCAATAGCTAATACCCATTTTAATAGTTTAATAGTTTAGACGATATAGGCAGAAGTTTATAAATTGGATATTCTCAGAATTATAAATAACCCGTTTATCAGTCCTGAAAATCTTACTACCTGATTTTTACTATCATATATTTCTTGGGATGAATACACAAATTAATAACCATTCCTGAAAGTGATAGACAGAGAAAGGGTGAGGTATTCTGAAACTATTTAAATGATCACAGTTTTCACTAAGACTATGGAAGTAAATATTTCCTTTGACTTTAACTGTATTCCCTCCTTTATTGTTAGTCACATTTCTATAGAGGTAAAGGTCCATGAATTAGAAAACACCAAATACTTAACCTGGTTCCAATCCAAATATCAATATTAATGTTCATTTTATTTTATTATTTAAAAAATAGTTTATTCATTATTTTTAGAGAGAGGGGAAGGGAGGGAGGAAAAAAGGGAGAGAAATATCAGTGTATGGTTGCCTTTCACCTGTTTCCAGCTGGGAACCTGACTGGAGACCTGGCTTGCAACCTGGTTATGTGCCTTGCCTGGGAACCAGCAACCCTTGGGTTTGCAGGCCAGTGCTCAATCCACTAAGCCACACCACCCAGGGCTATTAATGTTTATTTTAATAGGTGGGGGGAAAAAACAACTAAAATCATATAATACACACATATACTTTCCTAGTAACAAAGTTTTAAAAATAATTTATGTTCATAGATGTAGAGATTTTGGCCTCCAATATGGTAAAGTGAAGCAGTTACAGTGGTAGGAGTCTGAGACCTACATTTGAAGCCTGTCACTATTTGGCTGTATGCTTTGGACAGGGGACATAAAATCCCTAAGCCTCTGTTCCTCATTTCTAACAGGGCCTGGCCCTTCTCTGTTGCAAGCCTCTCTGTAAGCTGATAATCGTGCAGCTCTGCTACTTGGTCACAATGCCTAAATCCTCCAAACGTGAATTTATGGGTGCCCACGCAACACAACTCATCCAGCCCCTCTCATCACACTGGATTCTTCCTTACTCTCCTGGGTCCTTAACTCTACTTCCTCACTTTTATTTTCAGCAGGTACACTTATTGTTTTACTGAAAAAAAAAAAAATCAGAAACCATTTGGCATACCTCTTTAGTTCAGTGGTTTTCAACCTTTTTCATCTCATGGCACACACAAGCTAATTACTACAATTCTGTGGCACGCCAGATGGCTATTGTTGGGTTGACTATTGTCAATTTTTAAATTTGACTATCTAAAAGAGGTCAGTGCCTCTGCATGTTTTAGAAATTCCTGCAGTACACCAATCGGAAATTGTGCTAACTTCACAGAAGAAACGGGGCCAGTCCTTTCCAAAGCTAACCCCACTTACGGTCTCTCAATCTGGTCTCAAAATCAAGTTTAAAATCTGGCTCCCTCTTTTATTTGATTGTTAACTTCTACTCTAATATCTTTCATCCTCCCCTGTTTGTTTTTTCCAGGCATGCCTAGTTAATTTGGGAAAAATTCTGTTACTGACCCCTGCCACGTTTCTTAAGCTACCTCATCATATCAACTGCCTTATAAACTAGCTCTTCTTCTAACCTTTATTTACTGCCTAAATCGCCATGGTATCGCAGGGCTTCCCTAACAAGGTACCACAACAGAAGCGTGTTACAACAGAAATGGATTCTCTCACAGTTGCAAAGGCTAGAAGTTCAAAAATCAAGGTATCAGCAGGGCCATGCTCTCTCCCTAGTGCCTGATGGTTACCAGGATACCAGGACTCCTTCATGACTCCTTCATGTTCCTCATGAGATGGTCCACTCATCTCCGTATCTGCCTTTACTCCCTCTGCCTGTGTCTGTCTCTTCCCCTCTTCTTACAAGGATGCCTGTAATTTATAAAGACGCTATTTCTAAATAGTCACACTCACAGGTACCAGGCTTGGGACTTCAGCGTATCTTCTTGAGGAATATAATTTAATCTGTAACAGTCACAAATATGATTCACAGTCAACACCTCAATTACATCTAATGATTGTTCTAGTTTTCCTCACCCTTGCATCCAGCCCAATGAGACTAAGTTCTCAAAGCTTGCCAGAGACTCTGATGTCTTGACATCAACATCTTCAGTAGCTTTTTCTTATTTTCTAGCCTCCCTGCAACATTTGACACTATTTAGTCTTGTTCCTAGGAACTTCATGATACAATTAGTTTGCTCCCACCTTCTCAGCTTCTAAAGTCTCAATTTATGCCCTTTGACCCTTTCTACACCAAAGTTTAACCTTTCCTTTAATAAATATATATGCTTTCTGTTTCATCCCCTATTATATCCATGACTTCATTAGATCTTTCTATTGAATCCATTTATTCAGTTTCCACATGTCAAGTTTATGATTTATCTTCCTAATACACTACTTAAGTTCATTTGATCTTTTCTCTCAATAGACACTGGTTCAAATTTTAATGGTTATTTTTGTTATTACTGTTAATATCTCTCCTTCATAATCAAAATTAATTTAATTATCAAGCTCTGTTGGCTCTTGAGGGCTTATGCATATCTCTAGAAAGAACATTATTTTCATTTGTCCTGTTGGATTAGTCCTTTTCCTGAACTGTAGGCCTGGATAAAGTAACAAGCTCTTGTCCCCCATTCATCTTTAATGGTCATTCATCTTTTATGGTTCCCTGAAAAGATAGCTCGTGCATTGTCTTCTGGTGTAGGCTGATCTATTTTAAGGTCTTTAATTAAATGTTTAGCATCCTGGACTTATGTTTTGTATAAAGAGAAATAGTTCAAATGTTTCAAGAACTAACTATATGTTTTTACATTCATTTTCTTTCCCTCTTGTTCCCTAATATGGATTATACCTTTTGTGTTAAGAACAGCTTCAGTTTTAACAATTAAAATCTATTGTTTTACTTCACTGAATAATTTTTACTTTTATTCTGAGCTCCTCTACTTTCCTTTTTGTTATGAAATAGCTCAAAAATATAGAACACAGAGGAATGTAACCAAATCTCATATATATATATCCTCCTCAAATTGAAAGTTAACATGTTGCTACATTTGTTTTAGTAAGGGAAAGAAGTTACACACATATTTAAATCTTTGTAAATATTTGTAATCTCTCCCCAATCTTATACCTGTTCCTCCATCCCAGATCACCTTATCCTACTCACTTTTTTACTTTATTATTTATATATGAATGCCTAAACAGAATATTGCATTTTGTTTTTAAAAATGGCATAATATTTTATGAGGTCTGTCCAGAAAGTATTCAGCCACATACTATGAAAAATAGAGACATTTATTGAAGCATATACAAGAAACACTGCACGTAGGACAATGATGACCCAGTCCCCTTCGAAGCCAGATGTTGTAGGGAACCAGATCTGGGCTGTAGTGGGGTGGAGTCACCTGGGTGATTTGATGATCCACCAAAAAAGTCTGCACGAGCCGTGATTCCTGAGCAGGCACATTGTCACGATGAGCTGCCAATCACCAGTTGCTGATCATTGTGGCCCTCTGAATCGTCCAAATGGCTTCCGGGGAGGAATGTTGAAGTCTAACGCAAAATTTTAACAATAACTTACATTTAGTAGATGGATTAAAAATGAAGATCTTGCCGTGGCTGGCGGCACAATGGATAAGGCACCAGCCTGAGAACCCAAAGGTCACTGGTTCGAATCCCAGCCAGGGTACATAACCAGGTTGCAAGCCAGGTCTCCAGCCAGGTCCATACCTGGAGGCAGGTGAAAGGCAACCATACATTGATGTCTCTCTCCTTCTCTGCCTCTCCCTAAAAACAATAAATAATCTTAAAAAAAAAATAGTTTAAAGGACGTCAACCACAAGTTTAAAAAATAGCTAGAGTCGTATTCTACAAACTTATTTAAATCCTAGGGATTTTTATTTTTTACCTCAACCTAGTAGACATAATAATTTCTACTCTGGGGACCGGCTGAGCACTGCAAGTGCCATTATTTCTGAAGGCTTCAACTTGTAAAACACATGCAGAGGAAAAACAGAGGGTATTGAAAGAAGTAAGACCAGTGCACAGCCTAAATAAATAAATAACTAAATAAATCTACTATGTAAAAAAAATAATAATAATTAAAAAAAAGTTTAAAAAAAGTTAGCCAATCATAAAATTCACAAAGTGGCCCCCCTGATATTTCAAGTGGCCACCTGGCACCATATATAGTTATTACGATGTTATTGACTACATTGCCGGTGCTGTATTTTGTCTCCCTGTGACTATTGTGTAACTACCAACCTATATTTCTCAATCCCTTCCCCTTTTCATCCAGTCTCCCAAACTGCTTCCCCTCTGCATCCACCAGTCGGTTCTCTGTATAAAGGAGTCTATTTCTAGTTTAAGAGCTTTCATCTTTATTATTCTTTCTAGTTTGCTGTTGCGAAAGCTTTGTATGAACTCAGTAATACATGTACATAATGGTTTTGAAAATTAAATTTATACATATACCAGGAGTACATGATCAAAATTATTTCACTAATGGCATGCAAAAACTTAAAATGTGAGGACTTTGTTTAGAAGTGGGATCTTTTTGTCCTGAGGTATGTACAAACTTATCTTTATGAATGCTTATCAACCTGTTGTCCAAAATTTTTAATTTTTTAAATTTTATTTTTTTCAATTTTTAAAAAGTTTATTCATTATTTTTAGAGAGAGGGGAAGAGGGGAAGAAAGGAAGAGAAACACCAATGTATGGTTGCCTTTCACCTGCCTCCAGCTGGGGACCTGGCTGGAAACCTGGTTATGTTGCCCTGGCTGGGAATCAAACCAGTGTCACTTGGATTGACAGGCCAATGCTCAATCCACTAAACCATACCAGCGAGAGCCTCAAAAATTTTAAAATGTCAACTTTAACATATTAAAGCTCCCATTTCCCTATCTTATAAACTTTCTACAATAAGAATTATGATTTTGAAAACCGTATATGAAATAATTGTTGCTTCACAATATTACAAGTTCCTTGGGTGGAATCTGAAACCATACCAGGGACAAGGAAAGACGAGAGAAGAGGCCAACCACTGCGGACTGGCAGGGGGTGGTTTTATGAAGCAAGGGAAGGTACTTACAGGACTGGTGCTGGGCGAGCACGGATTCTCTGTACCCTCCCGCATCTTCACACAGAGCTCTCCACTGGGTGGTCACAATGCCATCCAGATAGTGTCAAGAACACACTGCTCTCTCAAGGCCGAGTCCTTGAAAATGGTTCCCACTGTGGGAATAGTGGGCGGAATGTACATTCCAAGGACAGGCAATGGGTGAGGAGTCCCCACTTCCCTGTCCCGCTGGGCAGTGGAGCAGCAGTCAGTCCTCTTGATGACCTCCACCAACAATGTCTGATTTTTGTATTTATTGTGTAAGAGAACTTGCTTCTGTGTCACATTGAGTTTTCCCTCCCCTGACATGACAAAACCGTTTATTTGGGTAACTTTTATGACCTTCAATAAAATGTCTATGTTTTATCCTAAAGGTCTTTCATGTCAAATATTCCAAAGCCTGTTTCTATAAAGAACATTTATTTACCTTCCTTAGGTCTTCCACAACTTTTGTCCAGATCCCTTGGGATGCATTGTATTCAAGATCTTCTCAAAGCAGGAGACCCAGGTCCACGTTTAAGTCTGAAACGCCACTATGTAACTAACACCAAATCTCTCACTTTGTAACTGACCACTTTTGACTGCTTATCTTCAGTTGACTTGGCAGGAAGGCAAAATAATAGTGGAACTTTGGCCACCACCACCACCGTTGGCAACACAATCCCATGTGTGTGAAGGTATGGGCATATCCAGCAAGATCTCCCTATCACGTACACTGCTCTTACCTCGAGAATTCAGTATTGTACAAGGGCTGTAGGACAGAAGCCAGATACCACAAAAAGGTGAAGGAACACTCTCTGTGAGAACAAGAGATAAAAAACGTAAGCTCTTGAGGTCACTGTGCCTGGATTCCAATCCTAGTTCACTACAGTTGTATCTTTATTAACAATGATACCCTTCTCCTAAAGGTTTTGTTTTACCACCTCTGTCCCCACCCCCTCCCAATTATTCCAGTCATCAGTGAAACGGACTTTCAGGGGATGGAAGGAGGCACTTAAAACTGGTGCTTTAAAATTGAACCTCAAAAGCTCTTGTCTACCACACAACTCCTAATTGTTCTAATGGTTGACTGGAGGAACTATTTTCTGCCTCGCTCTTCTTTTCTTGTTTTTGGTTCTGACATCCTGAACTCTGTTGCCTCATCGCTATTTTTCAATATAAACCAGCACAAGAAGACCTTTGGCCCAGCAGAGTTCAGCCTCTAGCTTCCTGGACTGCCCCACTGGCTCCAACGCGGCTCTTCTTAAGCCACCGCCCTTGCATGCTGACTCCATCCCCTTCTGGTACTAAGAAGGCACTGCTGTCATCTGGTGGTCAAAGGGTTCATACTTTGCTCTCTCTTTACGAGGCTCCTGAGGCAAGTCCTGTACTGACACAATTAAGACGCGGTGTCTCATGGTCACTCAGGTGAGAAGAAAAAGGAGAGAAGAGGAAGAGGAGGAGGAAGAAGAGGGAGAAAGAAGGAGAAAGAAGAGGAGAAGGAAGGGTCACCCTGCATCAGTCCACGCAAGCCTTGTGGGTCCTACTTCTCCCCCTCAAATGTGCTACCCACAGTACCTCAGGGCTGCGCCTGCTGTTCTGCCTCTAATGCTCTCCTGCCAGCTCACCTCTCAGCACGCCACCCCTTCAGTGCAGCATCACCCGCAACACCCACTCCAGCTCCAACACTCCTTGCCTCCCCATTTCACCATCCAACCCCCTTGTGTTTCATAGTAGTTTGTATTACTCTACTACAACAGAAGTTCACGGAGGGAGATGATGTTTAATGTTTAAAAATACATTCCCAGTGTTTATAACAGTATTTGATTCATAATAGGCATGCAATAAAATACTGTGGATAAACAGAAATATATGATCTTTGTTTACACCTCAAAGATTTTGGACACTACTGTGGATGGCCCTCAAAGCACCATCTAGTGTCTTAATTTGGGGAAGGTAAATCCTAAAGCACACATACTTAGTGGTTACAGTGAGCCTTTTTATTTCTTGTAACAGCCAAATAAAAGCTGATATTTGAAGACTATATTTGAAGACTAGAACTTCCACTTTCTACTTTCTAGAAAGATTTACTCTTCTCTTGGAGAGTCAGAAGAGCAAAATGACTTACTTTTCACTTTTAAATTTCGAACTATGATTCATGCATTACTGATTTATTTAAAAAATTGAAGCAAAAATATCTTGAGAAGTTAAACTATATGATAATTAGAATTAAAATGTATCAACCTGTAAAGCTTGATAAGTTCTTGATAAATCAAGAATAATTTTCATTCCTGGCCCATGCAGCATACCCTACCATTTGGCCCTGGCTGGTAACACAGTAGGTAAGGTGCCAGCTTGTGAACCCAAAGGTCGCTGGTTTGATTCCCAGCCAGGGCACATAACCAGGTTGTAAACCAGGTCTCTAGCCAGGTCTCCAGCCAGGTCTGCAGCCAGGTCTGTAGCTGGAGGCAGGTAGAAGGCAACCATACATTGATGTTTCTCTCCCTCTTTGCTGCTCTCCTTTCCTCTCTCTCTCTCTGGAAATAATAAATTTAAAAAAATTTTAAAGAATAATTTTTAAGGAACTAGCGTGGATGACCCATAGACATGGGCAACATGTGGGACTGACTTTGGGAGGGGGATTGTGGAGGGTGGGGCAGAGGAGAGCAGTGGTGGGAAATGAAATAAATATAACACAACAATTAAATTTTTAAAAGAGTGATTTTGATCTCAATTGATTTCACGTACTATTGATGTGTTTGAAAATAGTCAACAGAAAAAAATTTTAACTGCATAATTACATAATAAAATTAACAGTATAATTTGACCCCAAAAATGACTAGCCAATACATAAATAAGACAATGAGCATTCAGTATCTTTTCCTACAACTGCGTCACAAAGACGCTGTATTAATAAGAATCTGATAAGACGATCCAAAACAATGACATCTTTTTGTTAGTAAACGACCATACATTACGATGAAAGAAACCCAGAAGAATTACAAAACAAAAAGAAAATCAAAATTGCAGCCCAAGTGAGGGATTCATTTAGCTGGTCTTTAAAAGGTTATACTGTAGTTACAACAGAATTTGGAAAATCCTACTATCATAAATTTAGATGGAACCTCACAATGAAATTTAAGTGAGAAGAAAAATCCTTGGTTGTAAAAGTCCAAAACTTAGTTAAGTCCCACCTGAAAGCTCCAAAGGTCAAAGCGCAAACATAAAACAAGGGCCACCTACCTGAGAGCTGTCAGCTTACTCGTTGAAAGTAGGTCCAGGTTCTGCGCTGTGTCAGCGCTTAGTTCCAGCACGGGTAACCCTCGGTCCATTCCAACTGTTAACTGAACAACCTGATCAGCACTGGTTTCTTATGTCAAGTTACCAAACATCACATTTCATGACCCAAGATGGCCCTTTAACTGGTATATGTGCAACCCCGGGAAAGGCTTTTATGTAGAAACAGTAAAAATAAGTAATAATTATTGTGTTGCTATTATTTGGGCATCCTGTATTTATGCAAGTGTGGTAGCTAGCAAGCCTTCTAACATTTACTTGTCTGTATGTTGTCTATTTTGAACTGCTTGAAATTATTATTATTATTATTATTTTTTAAGATTTTACTTCACCATTTTTAGAAATGAGGGGAAGGGAGAGAGGCAGAGAGGGAGAGAGACATCCATGTATGGTTGCTTTTCACCTGCCTCCAGCCACAGATCTGACTGGAGATCTGGCTTGCAACCTGGTTATGTGCCCTGGCTGGGGAATCGAACTTGCGACCTTTGGGTTCGCAGGCTGGCACCTTACCCACTGTGCCACCAGCCAGGGCTGCTTGAAATTATTAAAAAGTTAATCTGTTTACTTTAAAAGGTAATTTGAGAAGGCTTCACACCAAGATAGAGGCACAGGTAGACATGCTTCTCCTCCTTGCACAACCTTAAGAAGGATCATAGCCCTGGCTGGTGGCACAGTGGATAAGGCACCAGCCTGTGAACCCAAAGGTCGCTGGTTCAATTCACAGCCAGGGCAACATAACCAGGTGATAAGCCAGGTCTCCAGCCTGATCCATAGCTGGAGGCAGGTGAAAGGCAACCATACATTGATGTCTCTCTCCCTCTCTGCCTCCCTCCCTTCCCCCCTCTCTAAGAATAATAAATAAAATCTTAAAAAAAAAAAAAAGAAGGATCACAAGCAGCACTGTTCCCTCTTGACCCCTCCCCTGCAAACAGCAACACAATGTAGTGAAACGGGTTGCCCGCACTGACAAATACCTAAGGCTGCACCCCTGACAATGTAACAGGTGCACCCAGGCAGGGAATCACAGCAGCTCTAATACACAGTAACACAGGGAGGCTGTCAAATTGAGGAAACAAAGAAATATGAAATAGAAATAGGAAACAAAGAAATGAAAGAATAAATCAAAACTCCAGAAAAACTAAACAAAATGGAGATATTTAACCTATCAGATGCAGAGTTCAAAACACGGATAAGGATTTGAGAGAGCTCATTGATACAGCAAATATGTAAGGGAAGAAATGAAAGGCACGCAAAGTAAAATACAGAAAAATCCACAAGATACCAACAGTGATGGGATCAATGATTTGAAATATAAGGAAGAAATAAAAAGTCAACCAGGACAGCATGAAGAAGCAAGAATTCAAAAAATAAATAAAACAAAAACAAGGAGAGAATAAGACCCTGGGACATTTCCAAAATTGCCAACATCTGAACCCTCGGGGTACCAGAAGGAAAACAGGAAGAGCAAGAAATTGAAAACTTATTTGAAAAAATAATGAAAGAGAACTTCTGTCATTTGGTGAAGGAAATACACATACAGACCAGGAAGCACAGAGGGTCCCAAACAAGATGGACCCAAAGAGTACCTCACCAAGATAGATCATAATTAAAATCCCAAAGGTTAAAGATAAAGAGAATCTTAAAATCAGCAAGAGAATAGAAGGGCTATCATAAGACTATCAGCTGATTTCTAAAAAGAAACTCTGTAGGCAAGAAGGGGCTGGCAAGAAGTATTCGAAGCGATGAAAAGCAAGGACCTACAACCTAGATTACTCTACCTAGCAAAGCTATCACTTAGAATGGAAAGGCGGACGAAGTGCTTCCCAAACAAGGTAGAGCTAAAGGAGTTCATCATCACCAAGCCCTTATTATATAAAATGTGAGAGGGACATATTTAAGAAAAAGACCAAAACAATGAATATTTAAATGACAACAAATTCACAACCAACAAAAGGATATAAAAAACAAAAGTAAACGAAGCAAACAACCAGAACACAAAGAGCATCATAGACTGGAGATCATAAGGAGGGTTATCAGTGAGCAGAAGCATAATTGGTAAGTACAAAACAAACAGTGGGGAGTTAAGAATAGTAAAGGAAATAGAGAAGCCGAAGAACTTATATGCATGACCTATGGACATGAACAAAAGGGAGATTGCTGGAGGGAAGGGGGATACCAGGTGGAGGGGGGCAAAGGGAAAAAATTGGGATAACGGTAACAGCATAATCTATAAAATATACTTTAAAATAAAAAATTAAATTATATAAACTTAAACAAATAAAAGGTGATTGATCAGATTTGCAAGAGTTGCTTAGATACTTGGGAAGAAGTTCATTAAATTTTCAGTCTTTTAGCCCTGGCTGGTGTGGTGCAGTGGATGGAGTGCCAGCCAGCCTACAAACCAGTCAGCACACATGCTTGGGTTGGGGGCCAGGTCCCCAGCTGGGGACATGTGAGAACCAACGGAGAGGTTTCTTTCTCACACATCGGTGTTTCTTTCCCTTTCTCTCTAAAAGTAAATAAATAAAATCTTTACAAAAAATAAACCTAAAGCCTTCTTTTTAAATTTATTTTTCAATTACAGTTGACATAGATTATATTAGTACATGACATTGATTAGACATTTATTATACCTCACAATCAGCTCTATAAATACTACCCATCTGACACCAGACATAGTTATGGCCTAAGTGTTTGAGAGAATCAAATTTATTCAAACATTCAAAGAAAATTAATAAGTAGTATTAAATAACTGAAAATAACTTAATATGTTAAATATAATAAACATTCTTTCACTCTGTACTTGAAAATAAAATTGCTAACACTTATAGTACCAGGGTATTTTTTTTCATTTTTAATATGAGCCATTCATTTTCATTAATCCATACTAAATAATAAAGTATTCATTTCAGTATACAAAATAAAGCATTGTCTTAAATTTTCAGTTCTTAAAGGTTATTACTAATCACATTTTTTTCTTAAAGGGTAGCACTGAGACTTACATGTAACAACTTATGAATAAAAAATAAGTAAACTTTTACCTTATAAGAATAGTTGATATAAAAATTGTCCACCCAAGAATAAATTTTCATTTCATGTTATATGTTCTTTCAGAAAAGAAAAAATCAATGTTAGCAATATTAAAAATACATTAAGGGTAAACGTTTCTAATTTTAAAATAATACCTATTTATGTATTACATAAAAATACAGTATAGTATTTCATCAGTGTATAATCAAAATGAAATATTGACACAAATGAACAATGACCACACTTGTTCTAAGTAGAACTGTGCTCCAATAAAAGTGTTAGTACAATTAGCAAAGTATCTGTCACATTACAGTTACTTGCATAATGATCTATCTACCTCCTACTAGACTGTAAGATCTTATAGGGCCAAAACAACAGTCATCTTCCTATCCAAAGAAACCATTGCTTGAAACATAGGTATTAATAAGTCTGTGGAATTAAATAATTCTAAAAATATTTTAATGATTAAAATAAAAATATTGGTTTAAAGTAGTTTGTGTCAATTCAAAGGGGAAAAAAAGTTTTTAAAGAAAAGCTATAGCCCTTTACTAAGAACTGAAAAAAATTAAGACCCCACGAAGTGAAGTGTAAAGTACACTTGGTCATGTTTTTTCATTGTTACCTACAGTTTGATTCCTAAATGCTACAGACAGAGGTTTGCCTTATTAGTCAGTAATCACAGACACTCAGCAAAGTCCAGCCTTTACTTTTAAAATTTGATCATGTGAATAAGGTGCTGGCCTACAAACCCAAAGGTTGCTGGTTTGATTCCCCGGCAGGGTACATAACCAGGTTGCAAGCCAGGTCTCCAGCCAGCTCCGTAGCTGGAGGCAGGTGAAAGACAACCATACATTGATGTTTCTCTCCCTCTCTGCCTCTTTCCCTTCCTTTCTCTCTGGAAATAATAAATTTTAAAATCTTTTAAAATAAATAAATAAAATTTGGTCATGGACAGAAAATATAAGTCTTTACAAAAAATAAACCTTTTTTCTCCAAGGTTTATTTGGAAACCTTGGAAAATAAAGGTTTCTTTCCAACTTTTGCCTAATATGTGCATTTCTATTACTATAAAAAATGTAATTAAAGAAATTTTGAAATAAAGTAATACATACTCAATGACATGAACAATACCTTGCAAAAAAACATAAACTTTATATTGATTTTCTTTCCTAAGGATTACACTTCTGAAGAGGAAACATTTTACTACTGTGAAAAAGGGAACAGAATATTTCCACAAATAATTAAATTCATGACAAAATATTCACTCCAAGTATATAAAAACTAAAAAATATTAATTAAAATATTTTAAAATACTTACAGGAAAATAGTAATAGTAAAGAAACAACATAGTACGAAGGAACATGATGACTAATCTCAACTTTCACTTTCCAGAAAAAAAATTGTACTTTCCATTGATCACATATACACAGATAGAATGTGAAAGAGACCAAATGTGTAAAAGCAGGTAATGTTTTGTATTAGTCATGCTCTACTTTAAAATAATACATCTCTCTCAGTAGGGCCGGGTTTGAAAAACCTGCATTTTCAGTCACTGCCCTAGTAAACTATATTCTTTACACTGAGTTTAAGTGTTCAAGGTAATATATAGTTACAAAAACACATCCTGGAAGAGAAGCCCCTGAGTATTTCTATGAATATTGGACACTAAAAGGTAGTTCTTCACATTTAAAAGACCATTTAGCAATGACTTATTTTAAAAATGCAATGCGCTAGCCCTAGCCAGGCGGCACAGTTGGTAGAAGCATCGTCCCATAAAGGTTGTGGGTTCTGTTCCTGGTCAGGGCATGTATGGAAGGCAACTGACCGATGTTTCTCTCTCACATCATGCTTCTCTCTCTCCCTTTGTCTCTCTCTCTCTCAAATCAATTTCTGAAAATGCAATGTGCTATTTATTCATTTATCAATAAAGGTAAAGACTTTTCTTTCAAATGTATTGGAATTATATTCATCATGTAGTACCTCAGCTTGGTACTAAGACCTAAAAGTGAGATTCTCAGATGAAGACTCCAAAAGCTCAGTATCATGAGGCAAATGATTACCACTTAATAATAAAAGATTAACAAGTGACAACTAAATCTTACGAGAAACTAAACTGTGTGTTGTAAAATCCAAGCAGATACTGTAAGACAGTTCTTTTAGATTAGTTAGAAGACCTCTGAGATTGGTAAAGAGGGCATCTTTAGAAATGCGGACAGCAGTGATCTGAGCAAGGGGGAAGGCATCCGTCTTGGACCTTGTGCTGAGACAGAAAAGGACCATTATTTTAAATCAGCTGCTAGCGTCTAAAATCACAGATGCCTTATTACATACACAGCAGAGCTAAAAGTTCATTAAGTTTTGTCTATTTTAAATAGTTATTCATTTCAATAAAGGGTTTTGGCTATTCAATGTATATAATATAATTCAGTACCAAATTCTTCTTTTGTTGCCATTATCACACTCCCACTATGTATCCTTTGGTAAAGTAAATTCATTCATTTGGCTGAAATACAATGTCAACTAGTCTAAGTTATAGTAAATTTTACCTATAGCCTACAGATGAGTTCTACAAGGAAGTATAGCTGACTCCTGAACTACGTGGGTTTAAACTGAGCAGGTCCACTTACACACAGATTTTTTCAATAAATATGTATAGTACTGTAAATGTACTTGCCTTCCCTTACGGTTTTTAAAATAACATTTTCTTTTCTCTAGATTAATTTATTATAAGAATACATTATATAATACACACAACATACAAAATTAAATGACTGGTCATATTATCAGCAAGCCTTCCAGTCAACAGTAGGCTATTAGCAGTTAAGTTTTTAAAGAGTCAAAAGTTATACACAAATTTTCAACTGCCTAGCGGGGAGGGGTATCAGCAACATTAACCTGTGCATTGTTCAAGAGTCAACTGTATTTTCTGAGATTACAGTAATCATAACCTTACTTTCAATTCTGCCTGCTCATTAAAGGATATTACGTATGTATGATTTTTACTATAAGCAAAATAAATGTGCTTTAAATACCTAAGTTAGCTCTCTCTAAAATCACCTACCAGAACAAAGTCCCATTTACTTTTTTATGACTGGGGAGTGCCACCTAGTGGATGTCACCTCCTACAAACTTCTATCTGCAATGAGATTGTTGAGCTTCTTAGGATGCCAACTTTCATCCAAATTCCTTTTGAAAATTAAAAAAAAACTTGATTTATGTCTTTTTTTTCTGTAGTGCTTATATATTAGTTTTTGACTTAATTTGGGACATTACTTATGTAACAAGATTATAGAAACTGAAAAATAAAGATAATTGAAATGAAATTATTCTATCACTATTTCTTTAAATCATAAATTTAGAAGCACTGTTTTTGAAAGGTTGAAGTGTCAATATTCAACTTCACATACAGACTGTAGTTAAATAGATTTCAGATATAAACATGCTGTTTCAATTAATTATACATTAAGCTTTATTTGAAGAAAAGAAAAACATACAACCACAGCATTTCAATTAAAGAACTTTTGAAAATTTCAAGTGTTTTCATGGTTCTTCATCTACCATTCAAATAATATACATTTTTTAAACCAAAATTAAAATAAAGTGAAAAAGAAAGAAATTCAGTAAGCAGACTGAGCAATACAAATTCAAAATACTACTCTGTCTTCCTGTGTTCTATCCCACCAAAGGGTGCTGTTTAAAGTTCCACAAGTATTATCTTCTTCCTCTTGTTCTTTAGTGAGTTCAACAAAAACCTAAAATGAGAGTAAATAAATGAATACAGCATTCTATATCTCAATTACCTCAAAGACTTTTTAAATAAATCAGAAACAATGAGGCTATATTCTAATCACATTAACAATTCAAATATCAAGAGCTTACTATTAATAAATACAAAAATAATCTCTAATAATGACATACAAAGATGAATATTTTGGACAATTAACAGATTAGATATTTTGATTAATATATTTAAGTAGGACTGTCATAAAATAATTTATATAAATATTTAAGCAAAGTAATTTGATATGTTAATATGAAATAACATCATGGCCCACTTACTTAACTAAAAATAGAGCTATTCAAAATAAGCTGCTGGAGAACCTAGAGTTTTAAAAATTATGCAAAAGTTTAGAAATACTGTATAATGATTTGTCTCTGGTTCAAAAACTCTCTTCCTTTCCAATATAAACCTAAACAATCAGATAGTAAGACATTCGCTCCTATAAAACAAGTTTTTAATGTAACTTTTAAGTACCTGTTCCAATGTTGCTTGAGAAAAGCTATATTCTTCAATGGCAAAAGTATGTTTAGCTATTAAAATACGAAAACAATACTTTATTAATATTTTCAAGAATTAAAATGGCAGTAACTGCTAAGTAGCTGGCTATCTTTTTAAAAAATCTCTGGAATCAACTCATTTCAATTTGAAGCTACTAAAGTACGTCATTTTCTCCCACTTGCTTTGCCTCTCCCCACCCCGTAACTCCTCACGGCCCGAGCGCAATATAATTTATATTACTTGCTTCTTCTTCCCTTCGCCAAGCATTGCCTCTTTGTTTCCGTCCTCATTATTCCCTTTTCCATGTTTGTTTTTTAAATCCCCAGTTTCAATACAACCTGTTCTTCCTTCCTGAACTAGATTCTGGACATTGTTCACATGTACAATATATTTTTAAATACTTATTTCAGAGCTTTTTGCAATCTAATGAAAAATTTTCTGGTTCTCTATTATTTATTTATTACTATTGTTTTTATTCTTGTTTATTTCATTACCATTTTCCCAGTTTTCCCCCCTCTGACCTCCTCTGTCCAGCCCACCCTCTGCTCCCAGGCCATCCCCACACTGTCGTCCATGTCCGGGGGTCTTGTTCTTATCATTTACTTCTCCTGGAGAAGTTCAGGTGCTCTCCTTAATAAAAAGGAAATCGCCAGGAAATACAGGTTGTTTCATAGTTATAAATACCATAAAATAACCTGCATTTGAATACTTGTCCCATCCAGGAGCTTACCTCCCTCTGCTGCCAACAATATATCTTTATCCTACTTACCATTTATTTTAAATATTTTAGGAATGCCCACTCTCCTGCACTATGAATTTTCATCTCTCTCCTGAAGTGACTAAATCTTGCTACCATTTCTACTTCTATGGATTCAAGAAACTCAATGCTCCTAGTTCAGGAGTGAACTAGTGAGGGCTAATTAAGTTGAACTTTCCATAGATGCAATGTGAAAAACTGGTCATGTCCATCAAAGTAGTAAAAGGTTTATACAGCAATATAGGTGACCTACCAAACCCTTACAGCATTAGTATTTCTCTGTATCTTAGGTTAAATTAATAAAAGGTTATTTTCCCATTTATCACAGTTTCTACAGTAAACTGAGTCCCAACTTCTAAACTTTTTTTTAAAAAATTCTTTTATAATCCAAAAGCTATCTCACCATGTTCTTCAAATATGACTTACCTTCTTCCAGCTTAGAAAAAGATTGTGAAAGGGACTGAACATCTTCCTTAGGAATTTTAAAAGCCATAATTGAAGAAAAACTGAAAACACAGATTAAAAAAATAGGAAAAAATTTAAATTACTATTATTGTGCTATAAAGCTAAAGTTCAAAGTTTTTAAACTTCAAAATTATTTAGATAAATACTATTTGGATAAAAAAATTAATTGTTTGAAATCTTAAAATTTTCCATGCACAAAAAATGTATGCAATCTTAAAAATATCTCTGCATAATAACTCTCATTACTACTAAATAAGAACTTTAAAAAGTTTAAATAGTATATATTTTTATTAATTGGTTGACTGATTTTTTGAGAGGGGAAGGAGGGAGATGGAGAGAAAAAGAGAGAAACATCGATTTGTTGTCCAACTTATTTAAGCACTGGTTGGCTGATTCTTACGCAATATGTGCCCCTGACCAGGGAACCAAGCCCAGAACCTTGGCATATTGGATGATGATCCAACCAACTGAGAACCCAGCCAGGGCCAATAATCTATATCGAAAGATCTAACACTAAATTAGATATAAAACTCCAGTCATTAGACTGCATTAATCCAATATCGGTTACAATACAGACTTTTCCCCCTGATCCTTAACACAATGACAAATTTTTATGATTATTACTATACAAAATATATAATTAAAATTTTAAAGTCTTTACCTTTCTTGGCGGCTTGCGTTTGGGAAAATATACTGAATTTCTCTTTGAAGGCGGTCGACTTCTAAATTTTCTATCCAGTCCTTTAATTTAATTTCCAAAAAGTAACCTTTTCCAAATTTACTCTTTAAATGCTGGGCTGTCCCAATACATCTGTGGTGAGTTGTAAAAGAAAGTTCAGATATCAAATGACAGTTTCAAAAAATGATTTCTCAGCTAAAGAATGATTTGAATAAAATATTTACGAGGGAATACTTCTAAAGTACACGAAAAGTTGCAAATACAACACAGCAAGTCCTTAATACCATCAGTGTCCCAACTAGTATCGTCTTACAATATATGGCACAGTTGTCAAAATTAGGGAACCAGCATTGGTATACTGCTGTTAACTTTATCTGATTTTACCAGATTTTCTGCGAATGTTCCTCTTCTAGATCTATTTAGGGTATGACATTACACTTAGTCGTCAGGACTCCTTAGTTTCCACTGGGCTGTGGCAGTTTCTTATGCTTTCCTTTCTTTCCATGACTTTTGAGAGTTTTGAGAAGAAAAGGGCAAGTGTTTTAGTAGAATGTCCTATAATTTGGAGTAGTCTGACCTTTTCCTTCTGATTAGACTGCAGTTATAGGTTTTTGTAGAATATGCCAGAGCTGAAGTACTTTTTTTATCATATTGTATCAGGCAGTATATAATATCCACATGACATTGTTTGGTTCAGGTAATAGTGTTCATCAGGCTCCTCCACTTAAAGTTACTGTCTTCCCCTGTCTGTACATTAGAAAAAACTGGCTACATCCAAGCCATACCGGGGAGAGAGGGAATTAAGCTCCCCTTCCCAGGGGGGTTAGTATCTATGTCTTTTTTTAAATTTATTTTTACTGTTTATACATCACAGATGTTTCCATCTCCCACCCTTTCCTGTAAGAAAGATTTGCCTGTTCTCCCACATGTATTTATTTCAATCATGTATGTGTATGGGCATTCATTAATGCATATTTATTTTTTACTTTAGGTTATAATCCAATACGTTGCCTAGCAATTTTTAAAAATAACAGACGTTATATCTGAGAAGAACATTCTAAATTATTGAATAATTAAGCTAGTTCAAATGCAAAGTACCTAGCCATATTTTGGAAAACATTTACATATATTTGAGTAATTTTATAGAAAGCAAACTGATTCATAAACTCAAACAAAAAAAAAAATGTTTTGGATCCTCACCTGAGGATATGCTTATTGATTTTAGTGAGAGTGGACGGGAGAGAGACAAGAGATAAAGACATCGATGAGAGGAACATCGATGAGTTGTCTCTGTACATGCCTGGACCAGAGATCAAACCCACAACCTAAGTAGGTGTCCTGACCTGGAATCAAACTGCAGGACGACACTGCATACTGAACTACCCAGCCAGGGCAAGAAAAAATGGTAACATTTAAATTAATAAGCACTCTTAAGTGATGACATTTACACTCCTCCACTACCACCTCCCCCAAGCGCTGCTCAGACTGTACCTTAACCGCCCGGCTACCATGATAGCCACTCGGTCACACACAGCCTCTGCCTCCTCCATGTAATGAGTGGTCAGAATAGCAGCCCGCTTTCTGGTTTTAAATGCAGTTCGAATTGCTCGCCTACAAAACGTAAAATAGAAAAAGAGGTAAGGGTCTGAGTGTTGATGAAAATACCTAGGTTTTAAAAACTCCAAGTTGGTTAATTTGGGTAAAGTATCAAATTTCAATTGCTGTGGTTATATTTGTCCAATGATAATTTTCCTATTCTAATTTATTTCCCTTATTTTTAAAAGCTTGCCAAACAGGCAGAAACTTTCAAATATTTCTATGGTTTAAAAGATAAATTCTAAAAAATGATGCCTTTTCATGTTATAACAAAATAGCCACAGAATCACAGAAAAATCTTAACATGAATTTAAACCAAGCCTTACATTTTATAGACATACACCTAGGCTCAAAAATTGATCAACTAATTAGCACTGTGAAGTCTTAGAAAGGGTTCCAACAAAAACTCAAGACATTATTTTTATAAGAGAAAACTATGTTATATATTAAATAACAAGAATAAAGCCTTTTAACAACTATTCGGACAGCAGTACTCTATTTTAATAATTGCTTATATATTCATTTTTTTCTGAAATATATACAATATTAATACCTCATGAAAAATATACAATTTTAAAAGCTTAAGGGATTCTCTACAAATCAAAATATTTAACTTTAATTACTATTTCATTATTGTGTAGGATTTAAAACACCATGCATGTATAAATAATGTAAAACCATTAGTTACAGTAAAATGAACTACTCTTTTATACTAAAAGACGACCGTAGTATACCATGTCACAAAGGGCCTTTAATGTTACACTCACCACATGTGCTGCTTGGCCTTCGGGTCCATACCTGTCGAGGGCTCATCCAGCAGAGTGATCTGAGGGTTCCCCAGCATACTCAGAGCAAAACACAACTGAATGGCGAGAAAATGGGGGACGGGGCCCCAAAAAGGAGGCATTTTATCATGACTATATCAGGCACTCAACTACCAATAACACATACACATATTTATTGTTTAATAAAGGTACCTTTCGCTTGATTCCTGCAGGTAGTTTCTTTATAGTTTTCTGCAGATGTTCTTTCAAATCAAGTGCACTTGCTATTCTGCAACATGGATAACACAAAATGAATGTATTATTACTCTTTGTGATCACTGACACTCTTTTTTCTACAACTCAAGCTTCCTACAATTAGACCTTCAATTTATATCATTTTAAATAAATTAATATCTTGATTAAAGGTTCACTTTCAATTAAAATAAGTTTCATTCTATAATTAGAAATAGAAAAAGTGCTTGTTTATTTTCATAGCTATCATAATTCTGTAAAGAATGCATGAAAAATGACCATTTTCTATGAAAATTATGATACAAAAAAATGTCTGTTATGAAATTTTTTAAATGTGAAACAAACTTTTATCCAGGTAACAAAAAGATTCTAAAGTTTACCGATTTGTGATTTCCTTGATGTCACGTGGACTCATTCCCTTCACAGCTCCATAAATTTCAAAATGTTCCTGCAATGTCATATATGACCACAGTGGGTTTATTTGAGGACAGTATCCCATACACTTAATGGAATCATCATCCTCGGCTGGGTCTGAAGAAAAATCTCCTAGAAATACCTAAAGAAATATAAGCCAATTTTAAATAATTATTTTCACTTACTTTACACTATGAAGGAGGTAGCAAGTGAATTAACTCAAGTTCCTTCCTAGAGCTAGGGTAAGATATTTACTTCTTTTGGTAAAGGAAAGATATACGCAGCTAAAAGTTTAGTGACATGGCCAATAGTAGTGATGAGGAATGCGGCATCAATTGGGAAGCAGTCCCAGTTTTAATGATGATAGGGGGCTCCAGTGGAAGTTGAGATTTGAACCAAGAAGGTAAATAAATTTGGTCACTGGGATTTCTACAGGGCAAGGAATAGCCAACATAAAAAAGAATTAAGGCAAAATCCCAAGAAAAGAGTGTGCCTGACGTTTTCCAGAAAAGCAATGAGCCAACACAGTCGCTATGGAGTAAGCAGTGGGAGGAGGAGAATAGATCAGGGCAGTTTTGTGAAGTTTCCACAAAGAGATAGATGAATGATACTCTTATAATTAAAAAGTAATTGATGGTAATGAGAGGAACAGCTCCCATACCTCCTCAAGTTAATATACTGTCTTCCATTAAGTAGGTGCACAAATCAGCCATGCATGTAATAATTATAAAAGCAGAAATACAATATGTGTCTGCATGTATGCTATAAAATTTTACTATGTACATAATTCTCATAGATAACCAAAAAGATCACAGTTTTATACTATAAATTTAGCATTAAAAACATAATACTTAAGCATCAAAATTCTAATTTACCATTAAAAATTTTAACGAAAATTACAAATCATAGTTAATATAGCCCACACCCTGGTACATCATACCTGGCCTGAAGTTGGTCCAATGTCGCCAACCAGAATATTCATAACTGTGCTTTTGCCCGCACCATTTGGGCCCAACAGTCCCAAGATCTCTCCTAAAGAAATGGAAAAAATCATCATATGTAAATCAAATTTAAAATGGAAATCTCTTCTGAAAACATTATTTAAGAAAAAAGTATTTAAATACCAGCCTTTTTTCACACAGAAAGAGACGTATTTTGTTGCCACTTTCTTTACTTTTCTTGTAAGAATATCTTTCTTGTCATCGTATTCTTTATACAAATTGCTGACCATGATGGCTGGTTTCTAACAAGGGAAGGAGGATTTAAAAATAGTTACAAATAAAAAACTTATCATTAAATAACAAATTGCATACAACTCATGTCCATATCATAAGAACTATATTTGTGAACAGGTATGAATGACTCATGGACATAGACAACATGACTGATTATGGGAGAGTGGGGTGGGCTGGAAGGAGGGGAATAAAAGGGAAAAAATTAGGGACAACTGTAATAGAGTAAACAATAAAAGATAAAGTAGGAGAAAAAAGAACTATATTTGCTAATAAAGGGTACTGTATAAATATCCATTTGTTATTGAAATAATGACGTTCAAAAGTAAGCGGCCAATCTCACAGTGGTGGCCAGGGCAGCAGTCATGGGATGACCACACGTCCCCAGCAGAGCAGAGGGGACAGCCTGAGAACCTGGGGGATTTTTCTGAGCCATAAGGGATACAGCACAGTTCGGTCAATATTGTTTTAACATGATACAAGTGTTTTCTGTATTTCAGAAATATGAAAATCAGATGTTTTCGTGCAACTGAGGCTTGGTGAGCAGACCTGGGAATCCAAAGGGAGGAGAATAAAGAAGGCCAAGAAGTTGTTACTAATAAAGCTTTGAATCTATGCTTCCCAAACCAGTTCAGAAACCACTCAAAAGAAATGTTAATAATAGCCCAGTAGCAGGTGAAAGGCAACCATACACTGATGTCTCTCTCCCTCTCTGCCTCTCTCCCTTCCCCGTTCTCTAAAAATAATAAATAAAATCTTTTTTAAAAAAATAATAGCCCAGTAATAGGCAGAACACCCACTGAGGGGACTGAAGGGGCTTGTTATGGAAAAGGGAGAGCATGCCATCCATAGGCCTTTCCCAAAATACGGTGCTAATTACAACTTTTGGGTACGCGTAATCAGAGGACTTCTCAGAACTCACGATATGTTTACATACATTATAAATCTTTCAGAAATATACTCATATAATATATAGCACTTCACATATTCATTTGGCCATGGATCCTGTTATATTAATGAATCACATGTGGATACAGAACAAAATTTACAAAATGCTGGCTTATATGATTTCCTCAAGATCTTAACAACTAGTTAAAATATAATTAATTTCATTCAGTTTGGCCCAGAATGTCAGGAAGTCTTTGAAATAAATAAGCCATGGGATGATGACTGCATTTGAGAATATCTTGGAAAATATTAAGTCTAGACTTTTAGTGGATGCAACTTTGTTGAACTGCCAATGGATTTGCAATTATACTGGAAGTTACTCTGATTGACAAATTAAAAAAAAAACAGTATTTCAAATGACTAAGTTGTATTCTTATTGTTTTTAGCTGACTCAATTAACCAAATAGTGATTTAAAACACACATCTCTACCTGCTACACTAGTTTCTCTTGGAATAGAATAGCTGTTTTTGTTTGTTTATTTTTGTTTTTTTTTAAAGAGGGATTGTTTTCCTTAGTCTTAGTTTGGGAAATGGTGAGTCAAGGAAAGGTTGAAAGTTTTCTTATTATGGACTTTCACAGAGCTTTTACTTTTTGATGTTGATGTATATTTTATCTTTTGATTTTTGTATTACTTTTATACATTAATATTTCAACATTTTTAATTCAAAATTAATGTAAACATCATATCATCCCTGCATTTGCACACCCAATCTGTCCTTGTCAGTTTCATGTATATCCTTTCAGGATATTCTCTGGATGTATGGTTTTATTTACTTTAAGAAAGCATCATTCTGTAACAATAATCTGGATCTTTTTAAAAATTTGAAACATACCTTGAAGATCATTAAAAAAAAGTGGACAAAATATTTTTCACAATCTTTTTTCAGATTGATTCATACAGAAAGAAGTATTTTTCAGATGAATTCCTATGGAGAAACTGATCATGGCACATGTACTATGACTTAGCAATAAAGGCTAAGTTACCTCTTCACAGCACTGGCAACTCATCAGCTCTCTGACCTTTAGCCTTTCAGCTCTGACATCTTCATCTTCATCCTCATTGCTTGGTGGTTCTGG
Organism: Noctilio leporinus; assembly: GCA_004026585.1. Lineage (NCBI taxonomy): Eukaryota > Metazoa > Chordata > Mammalia > Chiroptera > Noctilionidae > Noctilio > Noctilio leporinus. Next base: position 85,717 of record PVIW01005034.1, read on the forward strand.
AAACTTCCTATTTTTGGACTTTGTTGAAAGAGTCCTAAATGTATCAAGATAGTAGATTTTCAAATAATTAAAATAGTAAGAAATTAAAGCACTACCTAGGGGAAAAAATAGACAAATAAACCACTGTGAGATCCATGCTTATCTCTTTAAGACAGACTTAAAGAGCTATTTTTTTCATTCACTGATACCATTAGATAACATTATCTAAATTGGTTCATTTACTGATCATATTTATGACCAGTTTGTGTCAGGCACTACTTCACCAAAAAATAAAAGGATAAAACAATAACCAGAAAAATGGACCCCTCATTCAAAGAATTTACAGTCTGGGTGTAAATCAGGTCCCACTGAGCAGATGCAGAGGGCTGACAACGGAACCCACAGAAAATGCCACAAAGGTAGGCGGAGAAAAAAGTGCTTCCAAGAGAAAATGGGACTTGAAGTAGCAGTAAGGGAAACAGGGGTTGACATACGGGAAACAATGGAACAAGGGAATAGTATAAGGAGAAGGAAGTCAAGCACACCAAAGGCTGCAGATCAGTTAAGTTGAACCTACCTGCCAAGACAAAGAGGAAGCCATTAGTTATCTCACTGAAAATAGTGCCAACAGAGAGGTAAGGGTAGCAACACAGGAATCATTAGAAAAAGGTAAATAAGAACCAAAATGAGGCACCACTTCATACCCAGTAGAATGGCTAAAATCAAGAAGATAAACAATAACAAGTATTGGCAAAAATGCAGAGGAAACAGAACCTGCACACATCCCCAGGGGAATGTGCAGTGGCTTCCCTTCCAGGCAGTTCTACATTCTGCAGCTTCAGCCACTGCCCTGAACATCGACAGCGGTCCAAAAACACTAAGTGGACGATTCCAGAAATAAACATTCACACGTTTTAAGTTCCATGCTGATCTGAGTGCATGGTCAAGTCTCACACCATCCCAATCTGTCTCATCGGGGCATGAATTACCCTTTGCTATCGAATCCCTCTGGGTTATCAAATCAACTACACCAGTATCACGGTGCTCATGTTTAAGTAACCCTTATTTTACTTAATAATGGCCCTAAGCACAAGCGTGCAATGCTGGAAATTCAGATATGCTACGGAGAAGCTGTGAAGTGCTTCCTTTAAGTGAAAAGGTATGTAGCACATATAGGAAAAAACCACACATCAGATGAGGGGTTTGGCACTACCCACCGGGGTTCTGGAGCCTATCTGCCACAGACACGGGGAGACTCATGTCAAATGGTGCACCCACTTCAGAAAACAGCAGACTGTCAGTTCTTCAAAAGGCTAAACACAGAGTTAGGATGTGACCCATTAATTTCATCCCTAGCTATCCTTCCAAGAGAAATAAAGATGTATGCCCACACAAATACTTGTACACGAGTGTTCACAGCAGCATTATTTGTAATAGCTGGAAAGTGGGGAAAATTCAAATTTCCAGCAACTGATGAGTAGGGAAAGTGTGGTATAATCATACAATGTAGTATCACTTAGCATAAAAAGGAATGAAATACTACCACTACATGCTACAACATGGATGCACCTTCAAAACATGCTAAAAAAAGGAAGCGAGGCCAAAAAAGACTATGCGTTGTATAATTCCACTTATATGAATGTTCAAAATTGGCAAATTTATTATTTGGAGACATAAAGTAGATCTGTGATAGGGCCTGGGAACATGGGTAGGGGAGAGGAATGACTGTTAATGGTACAGGGTTTCTTTTGGGGTTGGTGAAAATGATCTAAAATAAAATTATAGTAATAGTTGCACAACTCTGTAAACATCCTAAAAAACTTTAAAACTTAAAAAAATGTAGCTGACCTGAAAAAGGGGTCCTTTCTTATTGTTCTGCCTCCATACTTTTTCTCATAGTACTGTAAGAGGAGAATCCACAGCACACAATGCAGGTAAGGCTAAAAAACACAGAAAAGTTCATGACTGAATCTCTTTTTTCTCCATCAACAGACCAAAGACCACATACATCAATTTCCTTACCACACCAAAAAAATTAACCACAGTTTTTTTGCATGTCATATCATTTAAGAATAGATTTTAACACATTGCTGACCAGTCATGAAAAAATTCTGTTTTCAAGCCCAGTGTTGGCCAATAACAAATTAGCTTGTGTTTGCCCTTGTATTAGCTTTTACAATTTTTAAATTGAGAGTAATACAGGATTTTGTTAAGTTTTCTGAATTGTGTTCAATTATGTTTACTTTATTACAAAAACATTTTTCTAGATATTCCAGGTCTTATCACAATTTTAGTATTGCAAATTTTCAAATATGGTGCATCACAATGATGAAGAATTTTTCAATGAATGCAGATTCTTTTCCTGACTGTCCGAGTGACTGTGAAGTATACAGCAGTGATGTGAAAGATGACAGTCTGTCAGAAGATAGTTATGAATCTGATATTGGACCAACAAAATGGCAAAAAAGAAATGTGATAGAATCTGATAGTGAAAGTGATTTTTGAAGAAAAGTGGGCAGAAAATGACATTACATCAATCTTGGAGGATTATGCAAATATATCTGGTGTAACTGTTGAACTTAGTGATCCATGGAATATTAGTGAAGTGAAGGATTTACTTTTTTGATCATCATTTTTAAAAATTTAATTGCTTCTCAAACCAATTTATACCACCATCAAATGGAAAAACTTGGTAAAACATCTGCTAAAATTTTACTATGGATGGAAGTTACCACTAGTAATATGAACAAGTTTCTTGGTTTATTGATGTTGATGAGACAAATAAAACAATCTTTAGAGAGATCACCGATCAACAGACCCTTTGCTTGAAGTGCCCATGTTTCCTAAAACTGACCAGCATGAGATTTGAGCAAATCCTTATGTTTTTCCAGTTTAGTGATAATACATAATCTATATCTAATGAAGACAGAATTTACAAAATCAGGCCTCTTTTGAATTACTTTATTCCAAAATTTCAGTCTTTGCATAGACCTAAATAGGAGTTATCCCTAGATGAAGCAAGGATATGCCTTCTGAAGCTAATATGCTTCATTTCAATACAATATACATAAAAAAGTAATTAAAGTTTATTTAGATTGTTTCCTTTTCATATTCAATTAGGAAAAAATAGCTGCTACCATGAGAGAGCTTTTGTATAAAACTGCCGTCAACAATGTGTTAATACAAACCAAGGTAGATTTTTAGTGAAATAATCTTTCACATATTTTTCTCTGTGTAAAGTTCATTGGTTGTCAGCTTCATAAAATACAATAGAAAGGAGAAAAAAGGCTTTATTTATAGCTTCTTAAAAAAAATTTTTTTTTTAAGATTTTATTATTTTTAAAGAGAGGGGAAAGGGAGAGAGGCATCAATGTATGGTTGCCTTTTTCACCTGCCTCCAGCTACGGACCTGGCTGGAGACCTGGCTTGCAACCTGGTTATGTGCCCTGGCTGGGAATCGAATCAGTGACCATTGGGTTCATAGGCTGTTGCCTTATTCACTGTGCCACCAGCTAGGGATCATTTATAGCTTCTAAGGAAGATAGAATCATAAATAGTGTTAATGACATGAAAAAGCCAAGAATATTAAAATGGACATATTCAGTAAATGAAAAGTATTACTATCAAAATGCGTATCAGCTAATACTAACACACTTGCTTTTGATTCACCTTCATATTTATGCAACAGAACAAACTGAAAAGTTAAAATCATAAAACCAAAAACTATTCTTAAGGTAACAGGCAAACATAGAAACATTCCATTATTTCTTACCACTATAACAGCTGCTAAAAACTTATCCCATGGATTATAGGTATCCTCATTGTTTTGAATATTCTCCCACGAAACCTAAGACAAAAATCATTGAAAATTGATATGCGGCTGTGATGTTGTGACATGATAGCTGGTCTCTGACTCTACTTCCTGGCACACAGCTTCTAACGCCTTTGGAATTTCCTATTCCCATTCCAGAGCTAACAAGGATATCTTGTTATCTGAAAAAGCCCCTTTCTGTTTTTTTGTGTGTGTTTTTTAAGGTTTTTAAAAATTTATTATTTCCAGAGAGAGAAAAGGGAGAGAGGGAGAGAGGCAGAGAGGGAGAGAAACATCAATGTATGGTTGCCTTTCACCTGCCTCCAGCTACAGACCTGGCTGGAGACCTGGATTATGTGCCCTGGCTGGGGAATGGAACCAGTGACTTTGGGTTCGCAGGCTGGCGCCTTATTCACTGTGCTACCAGCCAGGGCCCCTTTTTGTTTTTCTGTTTGTTTCTTTTGCTGTGCAGAAGCTTTCTAGTTTGATTAGTCTCATTCATTTATTTTTGCCTTTACTTCCCTTGCCTTTGGGGTCAAACGCATAAAATTTTCTCTGTGACCAAGGTCCCTAATTTAGTACCAATTTCTTCTATGTAATTTATTGTTTTAGATCATATATATAGGTCTTTGGTCCATTTAGAATTAATTTTTGTACGTGGAGACAAACTGTAATCTAGTTTCATTCTTTTGCATGTTGGCTTTCTAGCTCATTTACTGAAGAGGTGTTCTTTACTCTTGTGTGATTTTGGTATTTTATTCTCTTTTTTGTGACTACAAAAATAATTGTTTTTTCATTTCTTTTTCTGAAGTTTCATTGTTGTATAAAGGAAAGTTGTAAATTTTGTACATTGATTTTATATCCCACAACTTTACTGTATTTGTTTATTATTTCTAAGTCATTTTGGTGGAACCTTCAGGGTTTTCTATATAGACTCATATCATCTGCAAAAATGACACTTTTACTTCCCATTTCTGAATGAGAGATGATATTTGCAAACAATAGACTTGACAAGGGGTTAATACCCAAAAATATATAAAGAACTCACACAACTCAACATCAAATGAACAATCCAATTAAAAAATGGGCAGAGAACCTGACCAGAATTTCTCTCAAGCAGATATACAAATGGCCAACCGATACATAAAAGATGTTCAATTTTACTAGCTATTAGAAAAATGCAAATCAAAACTACAATGAGATACCACCACACACCTGTCAGAATGGCTATTATCAGCAAGACAAGTAATAACAAATGTTAGAGAGATTGTGAAGAAAAGGGAACCCTAACACACTTAGTGGGAATGTAGGCTGGTATAGCCACTATGGAAAAGTCTGGCAGTTTCTCAAAAAATGAAGAACAGAGTTGCTATATGACCCAGCAATCCCTCTTCTAAATATCTATCAAAAAAACTCAAAAACATTTATTCTCAAAGATATATGCACTCCATATTCATTGCAGCATTATTCACAGTGGCCAGGTCATGGCGGCAACCCAAGTGTCCTTAAATAAAAGAGTGGATAAAGAAGATGTGGCACATATACACAATGAATCCACTCCACCATAGAAAAGATAAAATACCATGATTTGAGACATGGATAGACCTGAGGACATTATGTTAAGTGCAGTAAGTCAGAAAAAGCTAAAATTCCTATGATTTCACTCACATCTGGGACATAAAACTGAAACTCATAAACACAACAGTATGGTGGTTCCCAGAAGTAAGGGGCCAGTGGGGAGGTGGTAGGGGAAAGGGGGCCGACTGTTTGGTGAAGGAACATGATGTGACTTTGGGTGGTGGTCATACATGCAATATACAGCTTATGTCAGAAATGTTCACTTGAATCCTATATGATCCTATTCACCCCAATATATTTAATAAAAATATATTTAAAATAAGTAATAACAATAATAATAATAATACAAGCTCTTTTCAACCAAAGCTGACTTTTGGAAGATGAGAGCTGGTTGTCAGAGGAACCCATCAAGAGGTTAGCAAAGGCTGGAATATTCAAGCCCCATCCATTCACTGACCACTAGGGAGGGAAAGGAGTTTGGAGACTGTCATCTTGTCTGTGTAACAGGCTTTAAGAGAAGTCCTAAACACATCCTTTTAGGGTTTCCAACCATGTGTTCCTAAAACAGTGGGGTCTACACTAACTGCAGGTGGTTAATGTAAGTATTGCTTTATGTGAGAGAAAAATACATACTTGGTATCACAAGTGTGAGAGATATTTATTTTAACTGTAATATGTAGAAATATTTGGATTAAAATTTTAAAAAGTGCATTTTGCTCAGCAAACACATATTCTGTATTAAAAACTTAGCTATTATTATTAATAGCTACAATTTATAGTTAAATTATTCCCATCCCAAAATATGGGGGAGAAAATAAACATATTAAATTGATCAAAAGGGAGGGGGTAAAGAGGTTAGTGAATAGAATTAATCAGCAATCAACACATTTTTTTCATCATATAGAAAACTTTTTCAATTATCCAGGCTAAATAAAACTAATCTGTGGGTTTTTCCTTTGAAAAAAATCTCTGCATTTTATGTCTCTTATCCTTTTATAGGACAATACATTATTTAATCCTTGAAAAACTCCCCCAAATACTAAATGAAGTCAGATCATACTTGTAACTTATATACACCATTTGGGGCACCAAAGAACATGTGATAGACATGGTCCTCCTTTGAGACTTTAAGGTTTAAAAATATGCTTAAAAGGATTCCACAGTGATTTTAAACTGCTTCGTTAATAATATTTAAATCAAGTAGTAGCAGCTAACATGATTTTCTTTAAAATTATTTTCAGTACAAGTACTAAGATCTTAAAGAAAGACTAGGCACTATTTATGTTCTTTAATATTAAAACACCTAATAGACGTACCTTTATGAAACAAAGCAGACAACCTGGAAGTGGATAGATTGGAATGGCTATGCAAAAGGTATAATAAAGAATAGCTGAAACTGTATATCCAAAAATGGAAGAGATTTCGGTGATTGCAATGCAAGCCAATGCTGTCTAAAGAAAAAAATACATAACAAGTGAAAAAGTGTTTAGGAATTCATACTCAACATTAACTGCGTGTTCAATCTTTCAGTAAAGCATGGGAGCAGAGTGCTAGTACACTGGGACTAGTTGCTTTGGACGGACATCCTTGCCATACAGTTGTTAAATGCTTTCAATATCATCCCTTCGTAGAGGGGGTGGGGCAGAGGACAAATACACAGACAATGACAATAAGATGCTGCCAGCTATCTAAGGCCTGTACTCATAAGAGACACAGTAACATTTTTGAGTGTTATCCTCAAAGAGTTCATAATGCTTTTTTACTGATAGAAACATGAGTTTTAAATAAGCTGCTATTAAAATTTTAAATGAAATACTATAAAGTGTGACTTACCATAGAATAGATAAATGACCAAATTTCTTTGGTATTTACAATTTTTTTAAAAGTAAAAGAAGCAATATAGGTGAACAGAATAACTGATGGAACATAACCAATAAGACAAAAAACCTGAAAAACAGAAATATGTAATTTTATGTAAAAATATAAATAACTAACAATGCATAGACATAAAATACCAACAATATTAAAATAATAAGGAATAATTATTCTTTAAATTTAATTGCTTAACAAATCACTCCAAAAATTAAAATTGTGGTTACTTGAGGAATTACCATGCACATTGCTCCTAAATCAATAAAATTCATGCTTATAGCTAATTAACAGTCCTAAATAAACTGAACAGTTTTCTTTGCCAAGTAAAATGCTATCTTTTATTGTTATAAAAACAAATGAAGCTGATCAAAATTTTTTCTCAATGAACTGTTAGTTACCATTTTAATAAACGGCACTTGATGCATTTTGTACATTTAAAAATCCTTATTAATTTATAAAGAAATTAATACGTAAAATCAATATGATCTCTGGCAAAATAGAGTTTACTTTCAGCAACTCTGACCTCACCTAGCTGTTTTCTTCATATAAATTGTTCATATAAAAGGGTCTATTAACAGTCATTTATTTACATGTGAACATGAATGCAAATCATATTCTTCCTTAGTATTTCAAACCACATTTTAAGTTATGAAACAAAAAAGGCTCCTTGTGAAACTATTTTTTGGGCATTGGGACAAGGAAGACATTTTAAGAAAGGACTGCTGAAGTATTTCTAGTTACACATAAGTAAATGATCTACATTGAAGACCGCTTCAGCTTCAAGGAATTATTTTATTTTTTAAAAGATTTTATTTATTATTTTCAGAGAAAGGGAAAGGGAGAGAGGCAGAGAGGGAGAAAGACAGCAATGTAGGGTTGTCTTTCACCTGCCTCCAGCCATGGGCATGGCTGGAGTCCTGGCTTATAACCTGGTTATGTGCCCTGGCTGGGATCGAATCAGTGACCTTTGGGTTCACAGGCTGGCACCTTATCCACTGTGTCACCAGCCAGGGCCTCAAGGAATTATAATGGTTAAGTTATTGCTTTAAAAATTGCTTAACTTGTATTGATTACAAGTATTATATATTGGGTGGGTCAAAAACTCAGTTCCATTTTTAAGTTAAAAAAAAAAAAAAAGACATTTTTATTTTCACCAATAACTTTATTGAACAAATGTATTCACCATTTTGTTCCACTACCTTCTGCAATTTTTCAGGCAACTTCACACTTTTTCATCTTCCCAGAATGTTTTTGATCAAAGAACTGTTTCAGTTACCTTTTGTAGTCTTTTAGGGAATTGAGTATCTTTCCATTAAAAGAATTTTATAAAGCCCAAAATAAATGGAAATCTGAAGGTGCGATGTCTGGTGAATATGGTGGATAAATTAGAACTTCCTGGCCAAGTTTTAACAGTTTTTGCTTGGTCATCAATGAATCATGTGGTCCTGCATTATCCTGATGGGAAAGTATGCATTTTCTGTTGACTAATTCTGGATGCTTTTCATGGAGTGCTCTTTTTAGTTGGTCTCGCTGGGAACAAACTTGTTGAATTGTTTGTTTTTCATTGTCTGGAGGGAGCTCATAACAGAGGACTCCCTTCCAATCCCACCATATGTACATTACTTTCTCTGGATGAAGGCTGGCCTTTCATGCGGTTGGTAGTGGTTCATTTTGCTTGCCCCACAGTCTCTTCTGTTTTGCACTATTGTGGAACGGTAAGTACTCACTTTTCATCATTAGGTCAAAGTAGAGAATTACATGTGGAATGGGCAAGGTTTGTCCCTTAACATATATATGTGGAACCCAAATATCAAAATGATTAACATAACCAAGCTGGTGCTAATGATTTTCAATGCTTGATTTGGATATTTTGATATGTCGGCTATCTCCCACAGGGTATAATGTTGACTATTCTCAATGAATGTCTCGATTTGCTCCCTATGAACTTCAATTGGTCCACCTGACCATGGAGCATTGTCCAGCGAGGAACCACCAGCACAAAACTTTGCGAACCACTTTTGACGTGTCTGATCAGTCACAGCACCTTCTTTACATACTACACGACATTTTTTTTTGCATTTCTGTTGCATTTTTACCTTTTTGAAACAATAAAGTATGATATGCCAAAATATTGCCTATTTTCTTCCATCTTTAATATTAACACATTGTTGACCAGTCACGAAAAAACTTTTCAAGCCCAAAAGATGACCAATAATGAGTTAACTCATGCTTGCACTTGCATTAGCTTTTGCTATAAAATTGCCAGTCAACAATGTGTTAATGAGCACATGCCTGTAGTTTGCTACACAACTCCTATTTACACTTGCATTAGCTTTTACATAAACTTGCTGGTTAATGTGTTAAAATGGCTACACAAAAATTCTCTAATTTTAATGTTTCTTTAAATACACACTGATATGACAGCTGTCACAATACAATCTCAGAAAATTGTTTTAAATAAAGCTAAAGACAACTAAGCATTACAAGAGTCATCTTACGGGGAGAAAAAAAAGAACTCTTTGGCCAACCCAATACTGGTAATTAAATAGAAACTGGTTCTATTTTGTATAAAAATAATATCCAAATTACTCAACTAGCCAATTGTCACATTTATAAGACTCCATTTTTAAAAATACCATTTTTATTTACAAATAGAATAAGTACAACTGATGTTAACTTACCAGAGAAAGGAACTTCATAGGATAAAAATATAATCCGTAATGAAATGCAAATAAACTTCCTAGCATCAAAATAAGAATAGCAAAAAACAACGGGATATCAATAATAGCTTGTCCAATCCAATAGGCAGATGGCAAAAGACCTGAAAGTTTAAGTTGAGTATAAGCTTTGATCTAAAAATAAAAAAGGAAAAAAATTGATTATCCTTTAAAAAATATTTTGCAAACAAACAAAAAAAAACTCAAGCAAATTTTTGTAGAACTCTCAATTTTTACATCAACAACAAGTTTATATTCTGGGTGTTGTAGGTAATAAAAGCTCTCTTTATAGATGAATATAAATTCCATTAAGCATTTAGCTTAGATCATTATTTCTGAGCTGTAACAGTTTCAATAAAATTTTCAGAACCAGATAAGAAACACAAAACTAAGATAAAATGAAAGGTTATTGGGGTTATAGCTGTACAATACTGATTTTATCACAGAAGTCAAAACATGATTGTTTGTGAAAATATGTGGAAATAAGATGGAAATGCATGCTTTAAACAAAAAGAGGACTCTCACTTAAAAACTGACCTTTCTCAAAAACACTAATAAACTGCCAAGTACCCTCTGGGTTTACAAAAGGCTTTCAGCTTATTTAAAGATGATACATTTAAAAGCTTTTCATATGTTCTTATGTATTACATAAATGTAAGCTGGTATTGCTACCACAAATAAATAGCATTTCATGAATACCAAGAGTAGTTTAGATGATAGTTTTTCTAACTCTGTAATGCTCTCTCATTACTTAATTTGAAAATTTAAAAATCTTTTACAAACCCAAATTTCTAACATTTTTATTCAGTTGATTTCCGTCATCTATAAAAACATCACTCATAATAATCAAAAGTTGTAACATGAAGTAACTAGCCATAGAGTGAGATAAGGGAGTCACAGAATATAGAGGTTAGTTTAAAAGAAGAGGAGAAATGATTTTAAAATAAAAAGAACAACTTTTATGTTTAATGAATTATAAAAACAAAAATATAAATTCCAATATAAGTATAAAAATATAAACCAGGGAAGGGGGAGATGGAAGGAGGAGGCAAAGAAGGGGATGGATGTAATACAACAATAATAAAATTAAATTAAAAAATATCATAAACCAAGTCAAATCCAATTATTTTCAATAAACCAAGTAAATGCTTTTGTGATTCATACAATGCTGGTAGAAATACCAAACAGTATATCCACTCTGGAAAAGTTTGACAATTTTTTTAAAAACTAAACTTTCAGTCACCTTACAACACAGCAGGGTACTCTTAGACATTTATCCCAGAGGCATAAAAACTTATGTTCACACTAAAACCTGTAGGTAAATGCTCACAGCAGTTTAGTTCTTAATAGTTAAAAACTAGAAACAACTTAAATTCATACCATGAAATAGTAAGCAGCAATAAATATGAAGTACCGATACATGCAAATTGGATGGATCTCCAGGGAATTATGCTGAGTGACATCAGCCAATCTCAAAAGAAAATATACTGTGATTCCATTTAATCATTTTTGAAACATCAAAATTGTAGAAATGGAGGCCAGATTAGTGATTTTCAGAGGTCAGACAGGAGGTAGTGTGGGCAGGTAGGGCAACAGAAGGGGTCTTTGTGGTGACAGTGCTGTTCTATCTCTTGATGTCAACACCTCAGTTTTGTACTGTACTACAGCTTTGCAAGGTGTTTCAATTGGGGTAAAGTGAATAAGGCTGCACAGGATTGCACTGTACTATTTTTTATAACCTAACATAAATCTATAATTACCTCAGAAAACTATTTGAATGAAAAACCATTTAAGTTGAAAGAAAAAAGAAAAAAATGCAATTGTCCCGTAAGTTTTATCTTTGAGTGGTAAAGATTATGGATAATTTTTATCTTCTTGATACTTTTCTATATTTTCTAAATTAGTACAATGAATAGGTATAATAGAAAACTTGAATGTACTTAAAAATATTTCCTAAGACTTATGTATTACTTTTATATGAGGCTTAACTTCATTATTAATCACACTGTATGAATTTAGACAAATCTGCTTCCACTAAACTAAGAGTAGACACAAAAAGAATGAGAATTTTTTTAAAGGAGTAAGAAAGACAATCTCAGCAGAGTGCTTTGAACTGTCAAAACCTGTGTAAGATCTCCTGCATCTGCTTGGATGGAGGATATTAAAAAGAGAAGGAAAAAAAAAAAAAAAAAAAACAGAAAAAAAGATGAAAGAAGACTAAAAAACCTCTGTACATATTGTGATTTATCCTTGGTCCTGGCGATGACCATCATTTTCCACCTTTTTGTTTTCACTTAACATCAAATTAAGTGCCTCATACAATCAATCCATCCTTTAAGGGTTAGAGGGGAGTGTACCAATTAAGAACGTAAGGATCAGTCAGTTCCCAGATCCCAGATGAGTCAACCTGGACACATATGAACACTCCCACCTTCTGCTTCCAGACCTACAAAGTAGGTAACATAAAACTTACCTCACAATGTTGTAAGGATTAGAGCATGTAGCCTCTAAAGAAGTTGGCAAGGATTTGAGTAATAAACGACAGTTTTACTATAAAGTGGGGTAAATGTAGGTTTACAGCTGTTCGTATGAAAAATAATACAATAAATAATAATATAAGAATAAACTGTTTCTTGTACTCACAACTGTAAACCTACTTTGCCCTACCCTTAAGAAATAATAAATATACTATACTCCATTTGCTTACTCCTGAAATAATAAGTATATATAACTTGCATTCATACAAATAGGTTGTTCTTATAAGCAAACTAAACTTGGAATTTTCTAACCTAGTCATTACCTACCTTATGATTTTCTGCATTTTCCATGGCAAAGTAAGGTGGCATTATAGTCACAAAGGTTCCAAGTAAAAGTGTTTGAAAATACAGCTCAAATTTAAAAACTATGTCTGTAATTTCCTAAAAAAGAACCACATAAGAAATGGAACTGAGAATTACTTGATATCATTTAGTACTTTACTTTTTTTTATTACATTTATTGGAGTGACATTGGTTAATAGGGTCATATAGGTTTCAAGTGTACATTAATTACTATGATACATGACCTATGTACAAGGTATGTCCTAAAAGTATCAAGCCAGTATCAACATAAAACAGTTTAGTTTGCACAGCCGCTATTTCAGGACAAATCTCTTCTTCCACTGTATGCCCTGTGTTGATAGCACTTTCTAAAAGACTATTCAAACCTCTGAACAAACACATGGGACAACCACCCTGGGCTGAGTCTCTATGAGGAAATGAGTGGCAGAGTCAACAGGCAGTGAGCCATAGTACCAACTTGGCCACTTACTAAATAGCTGTAAGATCCTGAGCAAGTCACTGCGCTTCCCTTTTCTTACCCACAACACTAAACATGGCATATAAATGAAGCATCACTTAAAATAATAATTGCATGAAAAGCAGCAAACACACCCACCAGTAGTCCTATGCAACGAGTGTGACTATCTCAGAATGACCTTTGCGGCCTTCACCAGGGTGCCTGCACTATAAGCCAGCTGGGATCCTGAGGTCCTACTTCTCTCCAAAGGGCCCCAGGAACCAAGAGCTTCTTCTTCCAAGCAGGCACCGGGGGACGATAGCCCCCACAGACCCCAAAGGTCCCTAGCTGCCCCCAAGGGTGCAGCTGCAGATAGCAACCTTTTCCAAACAACTTGGTACACAGCTGGCACCCGGATGCAAACAACGAAGAACCAAGTGCACTGTGTTACCACCCCCCACCCTCAACAAGGCCATTTCGTTACCCATGTTCCCATGTTCTGTAAGAAGACATACCCATGGGGCAGGAAAACAACTGCCTCACTAATTCAACAGTGATCAAGTATGCCACATATCTATTTAGTATCTTTTCCCCTCTGTCATTATCACTGTCCCTGAATTAACTCACACTCATCATCGCCTCTCACCTAAGATATTTAGTAAAATAACCTTTTATTTGATTCTCTGATTTCCATTTAAAGATGGCAAAAGATTACAGCCAACTAAAAAAAAAGTTTTGAGTAGAGATTACAAAGTCATAAAACAGAAAGATTATTGGCAACCGGGGGGTGGAGGTGGGGGAAATAGGGAGTGACTGGCAATAAGCAGACGGGATTCTTGAGGGGGTTACTGACGAAATATAAAACTGTGGCAATGGTTACAGAACTCCATAAATGTAGGAAGAAAACACGGAGTTGTACATTTTAAACGGGTGAATTGGATGATATATGATGTACATCTCAATAAATGTTAAAAACAGTATAGCAATAGAAAATAAAACATGCTATTAAATACTTGTCCATTTAGTTTTCAATATATAAAAAACAAAATATAAGAATTGAGAGAAAAATGTTAAGTATTTCTTTGAAAACAAGTTAATTTTGTTGGTTACATTTATAACCAACAAATACTACCTCCAAGAAGAACTGTCTGGGTAATTTTTCAAGGTTCTTTCAATACCCAAGTTTCAAGACTTTAGACCAACAATGTTCATTTTTAAATTATCTTTTTTATGACTAATACAAAAATACTTATGCTTTACAAAAATATCAGTATAAACACAGAATACCCTCTTGATCCTGAAGCAAATTAATACTGGGGACCCCCTAAACCCAGATGTAAGCCATCTCCAGCTCAAGTTTTAAGAAGAATAGATGTCAAAAGATGAGCTTCTTCACATTTTTTTGTTATCATTTATTTGGCTTTTTGGCATTTAATACTTTCTTCATATACACATACATTTTAAGTTTGCTTACTTGAAAGAATGGGGTATTCCAGATCCGGATGCTTTCAGTCACATTTAAATGATAAAGATAGTAGTTACTAATGATATTCATCAATACAGGTAAAGAATAAACCATAGTACTGTTGGAAACAACTGTAAAAACATAGTCCTGCAATTTAGAAAAGAGACATTTATTACATACCATACATAAATATAAACGGATATACTATTGCTCGATACAAGAGTTTTCTCATCTACTAGGCTGATTCTCACTATCTATACTGAAGCTAATCAGTAAATCATAGAAATAATACTCAATGATAAAGACACCCTGGCTTGGAATCTACAGATATTTAAGTATTTTAAATAAAAATGGAATATAAAAGTGAATTCCTTTAAGCTTTATTTATTGGTAATCCATCAGGGCATCAAGTATATTATAAATATTACTGTTTTCAAAAGTAAATTCTAATTTGCACCTAATGGGACCAAATCAGCAAACGGTTAATTTTAGAAGAACTATCTTAATCTCTTATAACTTTCAAATGAGTGTTCATTGGTATGTATTACTCTTACCTTTTCTGAACGCATCACATTTAAAGCTGCACTATGGGGAGCCACAGATATGTAGTCGCTGTCATTAAACATCGTCACCATTATGTTCTGGTTTGTGAAAAAGCTAATGAGATCACTGATGTCTGAGTCTGGTTCGAAAATAAGCAAATAATAAAGAATCGGTTCGAATGAGAAACATATGCAGGCTTTTAATAACATTGGAAAGGCTCTTTCTCCTTAAAAAAGTATTTAATCTTCACATGCTAAGACATGACTCAGAACTCAGGCTGTGGAGCCAGCCAGCCTGGATGCAAACCCAAGGCAATATGTACACGGGCCGCAGAACAGTGCCTGGCACAGTCGCTGGGAAAATTTCAGCTGCTGCCGCTGCTCCAACCACTACTGACATTGAAATTCTCTCATACCGGGAACTTAGTTCAATACCGACAATAACAATCTATCCGGCAATTTGAAGTTAGGTAAAATCATTCCTTAGAGGATTTTTGTGTTCTCTGAACAGGCAAGTTTTATAAACGTTGACTGCCTTAACTGCTTTAAAATATTAAAACACGTAATCATCAGGTCTCTATTTACATTCTTTAAATTGCCTGGAACCAAGGGGAAAACTCTGAACCCTGTCTAAGGTTTAAATTCATACCAGCATGCCTGAGGTATGACAACATTTCATTATCACAAAAGCCAGGACTCAAGGAAGGACAACTGTCACTCTGAGAAAAATCAAAACCAACCAAAGGAAAACGCTCTCAGTGACCAAGCAGCAGGGCTGGGTGGATCAGCTCCGCACCAAACCTGAGCACCAGGGTGGTGACCTTGTGATACTAGATTTACTCCTCACCTTGTGTCTCATTTGACCTCTCATGCCCAACTTGCCCAAGCGGCACTGCACTCTTGAGAACAGAGTGATATTATAACTAAAGGAACTGTATCACTTGCGACACAAAGAGCTTTGCAAGGTGGGTAAGGTACCAACCAATGCACACACAGAGGCCAGTGACTCCTCATGAAAACATGGTTTTATTTAGGACCAACAATACGGCCAAAAAAATATAGGACACATATGTAAGCAACTCCTGAAATACTAAAATATAACAGAAGGGACAAAACTCAAAAATATTGTAATTTCTGCATATTAGTTCAGAGTGAACTCAAAGCAAAAAGATTTGAGATACATGTACAATTCCCCAAAAACGCAAGAAATGTCACAATATCAGAGTATAAGCCTCCGTGCACTACTATATTTTAGTAACATGAAATGTTTACTAAAACCCAAAACAAAATTCTAATAAGAGAAAAAAAATGTAAAGCATAACATTTTCTATTCACAGTAGTTTTCTATCACTAAACACATTTTTCATCCAAAAGAATAAAAGTTGTATAATAAACTGAGCCAGACTTTAAGAGTAATTTATAATAATCTCCAACTATGATTATTTAACTCTTAACAGTGAATCAAGAGGAAAGATACTAAAATATAAGTGAAATGCTGGGAGATGTCAAACCCCAAAGAGTTTAGGAGTGTAGAAAGGGTTGTGTGAAATGCAACTTTTAACAGAGCTCAGCGAGATAAGCAAATGAAGAGGCTACTGTTTTCCTGTAAATTTGCCAATCAGCTAATCTGGACTTTTCCTGCAAGTACCCTGGGACTACTGTAGTTTTATCTTTGCAGATAGGAGGTATTGAAAGAATAACTGATCTTGTATGAATAAAAGTTTGCATTATGTTTTATTATGTTGACAAGCAGAATACTATGTTAATTCTTTTCATTTGTTCTGCCTGTTGCTCAGGCCATATGTTTTAAGTTTTTTCATATTTGACAATTACATAATAATAATCAATAGCAAATAAAATAACCATTATAAATGTAATGCATTTGATTATAAATATTTACACCTAAGGCACTTATTCTTAATTCTAATTTTCCAGACAGCCCTTGAAAATTTTGGTTATACTGCGTAAATATTACATGCAATAACTCTAAAGTAAATTTTTTCAACTTTTAAAGTTGATTTTACCATCATAAACTGAGTGGAACATGCTGCTCTGAGAATAATGTTATTAAAAAAGGAAGTTTTATGATTATAAGCAGTATAAATTAGAATAATTTTTAAAAGTCATCTATACCCAAAATTTTATTTCTGTAACATATTGCTCAGCCTTAATATGGACTTTCACTAAATTTAGATTTGTGCGGACAGAACGTGCCTTTAACTGACATACATTTCTAAAATCCTTATCTTGGACCTCTATTTACCCCTCACCCCTACACCCCAACCCACACACATTCACAGACCTTCACACACTCTCACCAGTAGAATTTTGAAGAAGCAGACTTGTTTTATATTTATGAGGCTTATCTCCAGGTTTGAGGATATATAAGTCTGGATCAAGTTTGATGGGAACCGCAGCATTTTTAAAAGAGCGCTGCACCAAAAACATAAAAATCTGAACTGCAAAAAAAGTTAAAAGCAGAAGCAACCTGAAAGGAAGAGAAGAGAATACAGCTTAAGATACATTGATATGCAAACCTATTTTTAAAATCTTCCTTTACATGACAGGTAAAAGGCACTTATTATTATTATTATTTTTTAATTAAAAGGAAAAAACATGGAAAAAAACAGCACTAGAATTTCTAGTCTCCAAAACAATCTCAGGACGATAATCAACAGAAATTCAATATTTAATGACAACATTAAAAGTTACAAAGTATGTATATTTTAGATCAGTTACCCTGGTATTTTCACAGGGTATGTAAACACACAGTTACAACTTTTAAAGAACCAGACATTATGTCAAATTTTCTTCTCTTGAAGAAACAACCTCCTGCCCTATCTCTGTTCTCATTACTATTCTTATCTTTTAGAAAATGTACAGTACAAAAATGTTTCAGATTAACGAAAATGAAAATACAATGAAAATTTGAATGGCATCTTTGACATTCCATCCTCACCGCATACACTACGCTGGGGTCGGTTATAAGGATCACCACTTGCAGCTGATCCGGTATAATTCTATCACCCATTCGAAATGCCCTTCTACCTGAAAGGCAGTCATCCTTCTATCATCGTGTGAAATAGCCCCACATTGTATGTGATATGTGTCACAAGTGCATGGAGACACCTTGGATTGTCATACTTAGACACATTTTATTATTTTCAGAAACCCTAGTTTTTTGAAAATCTTTCTTAAATTGGTGCAAATAGACCTAAATCAGCATTTCCAGATGCATACGGCATGATACTCTAGTTCCATAAAAATAGATGTTTCAGGTGGGAAAAAAACTCACGGTTAGAAAATATTTGAATGATCTGATTTGGATTTGTGGCCAGTGAGTTCCTAGGGAAGGGCTAGGAGTTCAGGGGAAAGAGCAGATGAGTTTTCAGCCACCTTGGCCTCATTCCTGTCCAGGAGGGACTGAGACTCTCTCCTGAATAACTTTCTTTCTATGTTTGGGTTTCTATAGAGTGAACTTGAGAGTATTAGTGATGGTGAAATGTGACCCTGTGGGTAAACGGAGTTCAGGTAGGACCCATGGGGTAGGGTTCGCCAAAGTTGTAAAGTACCTGCTGCATTGGAGGTAAAGGAGGGGTATGATACCAGAAGGAAAAAGGAAGCATGTGGGGAAGTTTACTTTTTGTATTCTATTTTAATGACAAAAGAGAAGGATGCATTATAGCCCAGGGCTGCAAGTGTCCTGTGTTTGTAACCATCTTATTTGCTTTAATATTTTGCTTAAAATAATTTAAATATTATTTTCCAAAATAAACTGATTTCCTGCATCTTTCAAAACAAAATGAAATAAAAAATAATTTTGGAAACTGCAGGTTAAATTAAGTTGAATTTCTTTACCATACCTTTCATGTATTTGTATTATGCTAGTGAACAACTCTGAGAGGAAACACAAGAAAACATCTCTTAAATGTATAGATGGTCAAATGCATGTTTGACCACAGAACACTTTTTGCTACAGACTGACTGTGTCACCCTAATCCCCCAAATTCCTACACTGAGGCCCCAACCCTAATGTGACAGTGTTTGGAAATGAGGCCTTGGGAGATAATTAGGGTTAGATGAGGTCATGCAGCTGGGGACCTCATGAAGAGACACCAGAGCGCTTGCTGTCTCTGCCACTTTCTGCAGGTGTGCAGAGCTCATGTGAGCCCCTGTGCAAGCCAGGAAGGGATCCTCAGCAGGCCTGGGCCAGGCTGGTGCTCTAATCTGATTTCCAGCTGCCAGAACTCTGAGAAGGTCAATTTCTGTTGTTCAAGCCACTCAGTCTATCTTATGTTATTATGGCAGCCCAAGTTAACTAAGATATTTCTACTATTTTTTAGGAAATATGAATCGTGTTCAAATAAACTAAAACATGTCAATTCAAATATATATTTTTATTTTAGTAATGTTGTCAGGGGAATATATCAGATATGTATTTAATACTGAATAAATCTGGGCAAAAAAGTAAATTCAGCATATTTCAAATATACATCAAAACTCTTATTCTTGATTAAGTTTTATTTCAACTGCCATTTTGGATCTAACAAGACAGATACATGGTGTATGAAAGTATTAAGAGAATTTCCAAATAATTCCATGTTTAGCACTCAATGGGAACCTAACCGAGAAAGGGAAAGCAAAGTGAAAAGGATGTCACTTGGATCACAGTTCTACCAACTATCCAGGCTCCTTTATATTTGTTTCTTCATGTAATAAATGGGTCTAAAACTTTTTCTTCCTGCTGTTTACTAATAAATCCTAGTAATAGGTGCAAAATAGTTGTGAAGAATATAGAAACAGAATAAAGTTTAAATACAGCGACAGTAATTCAAAAATTTTACACAATTAGAGAATATTATCTGTCATGACAGATAATATTTTACCTCATTTTATAAATTGGACAAAAGATGTTAGTTTTTAAAAAATGGTAAGGTTCTAACAATATTTACTGAAATTACCATAAGCATGTTTTTTTCTCTGAAATATGAAATTATAGCTTCAATCTTTCAAAACCACAGAAATTATTTACATATGCCTACATTTAAAAAAATTAAAATGGCAACCTCATTTGTATTCTTTACAAACCAACTCATCAGATAGGAGAGTGACATACTTACACTGATCTTATTGATTTACTTTCACGTTTCAAGCTAAGGAAATGAAACTTGGCTACTGTATACACCTGCTGTTTCCAAAGGCTCATGGTGCTCACTGGAGAAGCCTTGGTTTCAGAAAGAAGGAGTAAGCTCTGCTCCATTTCATGAAGAGATTTCGAATCCATTTCTTCTTCAAGTGGCTGCTGAGTAAATACACTATAATCTATTTGCCAAAACAAAATGAAAAGATACAACATTATCACATACTCCTTAAAAGATGACAATCTTTCTGAAGCAGGTAAGTTTTAAAGAAGCACAGATGGGAATCAAAGGAGATGGAAGAAGGCTTGAACTCTGAGTGTACTGGGGGAGGTGAACACACAATACACACAGATGAGGTGTTATAGTCATTGCCTGAAACCTATATAATTTAATGAAACCGTGTCACCCCAACACATTCAATAAAATACAAAAAAGAAACAAGTAAATAAAGAGGCACACATCTGGCAGTGATGTAGGTCAAACGCAACTCTCATATACTTTGGCGCTATTATTAAAGCTGAACAGACGCGTGGCTCACAACCCAGAGAATTCTACTAGGCATAACCGAGCAGAGGCATACACATATGTTCACCAACATGCATGTAGGAGAATGTCCTTAAGTAGTACCCTACTCAAAGTAGCCATAGAGTGGGAAGAACCCAAAAGGCTATGAACAGGTGATGAATAAGTATGCTGTGAAATATTCCTGTAATAAACAGTATAAAACAAAGTAAACAACTACTGTCCATGTGGAATAGTATGATTCTTACAAACATAATGTTAAGTAAAAGAAGTAAAACACAAAAGACACATGCTATTAGTGATTCCATTAGGCTAGAAACAGACAAAACTAACCAATGAGGCATAGAAATGAAGGATTGATTTTCATAACATTGATATAACTTCAAGCAAATTAAAAATAATTAAGATGAAAACTGGCTTCTGTATGAGCCACAAAGATGACTTTTTGAAATTATGCTAAATTTAAAAACTGAGTAAATATTAACCATTTTAAGAGTGGAATGAAATGATGCATATAGAGTAGCATTTCCACACAACCCAGTTGTCCTGGCATCCTACCAATTCAACCACTGAGATGACTGACCTAAGAAGATGAGCAAGCTACCCCTCTCTTCCTCTGCTACAGTGGATGAATCCAACTACAAACAGGGGCTCAGTGTTGCATGTTGCAATCATGGTGCTCAGGGAGCACCCCTCCGCCTTCTATGAATTCAGTGTTTACCAACATTTAAAAATAAAACAATTACAATTGGCCCAACTAAAGGCAAGCAGATGTTAGAAGTAAACTGATTTTTAATAGTGGACTTAAGGTACTATAGAAAAAAATAGTAATACCTAAATTGAGCATACCCTTCTCAGCTTTATTCCCACTACTTAAACACTTCTAGAAACCACTCCAGATACCTCAAAATACTTACGTACAAGCATCTTCTCCGTCTAATTCTCTCCCGTTACCCTAATTATTACAAACATAATCACTGATACTGCATTCTACATTCTGACTTCTAACCTCCTCCATCCCCAGACCTTTCTCTACTCAAGTTAAATTGGATGTATGCCCAGATTTAAGATCTTGTTACCCCTCCAACTATTAAAGATCCAAAATTGTTATGTGAATTTCCCTGACTATAATCTGATACTCTGTCCTCATCATAAACTTGACTCTCCTGTTGCCTCCATGTTCAAGGGAAACTCCCTATCTCCTCCTCTCCCCTGACCCTCCACTGCACCACCTTGCCATTTCAGCCAGTACGAGCTTCCTCAACCCACATTCTTGGCTTACAGATTGAGCTCTGATCTTCAGCGCACCAATGAAATGGCTTCTGTCAAGTTTACCACTGGCTTCCACACCACTAAATCCTTCAGTGTCTTCTATTTTACCAAAAACATCTCTTCTGTTCTCATCTTCTTCATAGCAGTCAGCATATAATTGCCCACTTTCCCTTTCCTAAAACACCATTTTGTCTTGGCTTTTACATCTTTTTCAGCTCCTTCTCAGTCAGCCCCTTCTGGCCCTTCATTGTTCAACCTCAGGGCTTGCCCCTCTACTTTTATCCAGGACTCATATTTTCACTTAGCTCCAAGTATGTTAACCCAGCTGCCCACTATACACCCCAGCTTGTATGTCTAATAAGCATCTCAAACAATAAATCCAAAATTCATGCCTAAATTCCCTCTTTCTGCAAACCTGCTCCATCCCTGTTCTTAGGAAATGGTAATGCCATCCCCATTTCTCAAGCCAAAAGCTAGAAATTATTCGATTCTTCCTTTTACACAACCCTTAACACTTTAATGCATCAGCAACCCTTAACACTTTAACACAGATCTGTTCATGTTTCTCCAGTTTCACTATCATCCTGACTCACGCTAAGTTTTCTAGCTGGTCTTCCTGCTTCCATGCTTCCCTTACAACCCACTCATCATTCAACACCCATCTTTACTCCCTTGCTTTAAAATTCTCTTATAGCTTCACAGTGAATGAAAGAAAGAAAACAACCCAAATTCGTTTCCAGATGTTCCATCGGAAGGCAATCTGGCCCCTTGCCTACCTCTCTGACCTTCTTGGGTGGGTAAATTCTATTCCTTTTTAGTCATCACGGATATTCAACCCATTCCTCCATTAACACCTTTGTAGCAGCAGCTCCCTTTTTTTTAAAGCTCCTCAATAAAACCTTCACCTGGGTTTTTCTCGCCTACCAGGTCTCAGTTTTAAGTTTCATCTCAACAATTCTTCTTAAAGGCACAATCTAAGTTCTCTGCTTCCCAAGACCATCCCATTATTTCCTTCATAACCCCTATCACTGTTAGTAAATACCTCAGTTGCTTATTAACCTATTTATTCCAGCTCTTTATTCCCTAAAACACAAATTCCACATGCTTATATAGCTATGTACTTGTCTTACTTATCATCTGTCTGGTTAACTGCTTAAAGTGTTTTGCTACTTTTGTTTTTACCTGCTTGGTCAATTTCTGCTTCAACTTCTAGCTTTAAGAATACATCTTCCAAAGTTGTCATAGAAACACCATAAGAAATAACACCCAAACTTGAATGAGTGTCTAGAGCAGAAAATAAACCTAAAAGAGAACATGAAAGAAGGTTGTGCATTAAGTATACTCTCATGAATTATTCTAAAAATGTTATTTAAAACTAGGATATGCCTAAATGTACTCTGCTGGCACAGTGGTTCTCCAAGTTTTTGGTCTCAGGACTGTTAACTTTCTTATAAATTTGTAAGAACTCCAAAGAATATTTGTTCATAGAAATATATCTGTTAGATATTTATCATATTATAAATTAAAAGAAAAATTTTACAGACAGAATGATAGGCAAGGTATATTAAGCTGGCATAGGTACTTGAAACCAGTTCATTACTCATTTCATTTTTATTTCTGCAAAGAAACCAATTAAACACAAAAAATTTCCATCTGATTCTGTACAATATGTGCACATTAGTAATATCCTTTTGATTTTTAAGAGATCCCTAAACAGATACAGGAAACTGAATCTGAATTCCTTCCTCATTATAAAGTGGAAAACTGATGACACAATTAACATAATTCCAAGGTTTACCATTTATCATGGGTTTTATTATGAAATCAAGAATATGGAAAAGAAGTTGAGGACATACACAATTATGTATATATATATATGTATCTATGTATATGTGTATATATACATACATGTGTGTAAACATACGTACATGTATACATATATAAGCAAATGAAGCAATTTCTTTCTTGACAACAAAGCAAACACAATTATTTACTTAAATTAACATATTAGTTACTGTTTCTTGCATGCTATTTGTAAAAAAAGAAACATGTAACTAGGAGCATTTCCAATTTTCTCAAGCAGAAGCAGATATTAACTCTGGTTACCTGGGAGCATGTAAATATTACACAGAGAGAAAACAAAGTAAATCAAGAAAACCTATTCCCAATGTAAGATCCTGGTTTAACAATCAGGAAACTGAAAGCAAGTAATACCTGAAAATTTGTCCATGTCCTTGAAAGGCAAGCTATACACAATTTGTTGGTCATTCTGTTGCAGTAAAGTAGTTCCAGGTATATGTTGTTTAACCAGAGAAGAAAGAGATTCTGTGGCACAGTATCTGTCTATGTACATGCTAGGAAAAAACAAAAATCATAATTATGATTACTCAGTAAATAACCAGAAGTAAACACTGAGTACTTTAAATGCAAGTGAGTGCTATAAAAACTAGCTAAAGAACATTATGGCAAGCCCTAAATATAACAACAGTACATCAAGAACACAATATAGAATAGTGCCAATAAAGAAAGAAGAGATACCTCAGGCGGTAGCCAATCCCCCATTTACTTTTGAGAAACATTGAGGAACCAACACATTTCAACATTCCTTGTGATATGACAGCCTTCCTATCTGCAAACAGAGATTTACAATTCAATTTTTAAGTTAATAACAGCATTAATAACTGGCATTCATATATTTCTGGATTACGATATGAGAACCAAGGTGTTAGATGATCAAATTACCACAACCTTATGAGGAAGACACTAGATTTGCATCACCTGTTTTTTTAGATGAGCCAACTGAGGCAATGGGAAAATTTATAATTTGCCCATGTTTCACATATTAAATGACAAAGCCACAAACTGTACCCAGGCTGTCAAACTCTAGAGTCTATTTTCCTAAAACTGCTCCAAATATCTGTCTCTTCCTAAGAAACACTAATACAAGCACTTTCATGACTTCCTTTGTAACCAAAGGTTAAAAAAAATCACAAAAAAGCAACAAAAACAAACTATTAGCTATTTTTTAAACAAAGATACTACTGAAAAAATGAATGGCAGGCCAAATTTATTAGATTGTAGTATAAACAGAAAGATGTTACCTCTAGAATTTCAAACTCTTGGATCTTGTCACAGTTATTAAAATCATGCGTTAGGTATTTTTTATACATGCATTTGTGTTGAGAATTGTATAAAAACAATGAACAGAGCAGACCTGAGACCGTTATGATTAGAAAGCCATGTTTACTATGCTGGTCCTCGACTGGTGTCTGGATTTTAGGAATGTTCCCACTACTCCCAGGACAGATAGAGGAGGCTCACTGTATCTAAACTTTACAAACAATATAGAGGATGCTTAATTAACATCTTCATTTGCTCTGGGAGTCACACTAGGCAGATGGTACATATACAACCAGTGCCCAATGGCAACCTTGGACACTGAGTCTTAATGACATTAAGTAGACATTTCACACACGCTCTAACAATGTATTGCTGGACAAATTAAGCACATCCTATGTGAATCAACTGGAAGAGGACTCTTAGGAGACTGTGTTTGGCTTCCTCCAGACTTTGGCCCACTGCTGACTTTGTACCTTTCAGTTTCCCTATAATAATGCATATGCATAAATATGACTGTCTGAGTCCTATGAATTCTCCCAGCAAATGATTCAATCTTCAGTTGTCTAAGGGCCTCCCCAATATGTAACTTTTAATATTTTTATATCCTTTTTTGTTAAAAGCGTTGGCCTCTTCATTTCTCAGAATTTGGCATCTTTATGTCCTTATCCCTCAAAAATAAAGTAAAAAATCTCACCAGCAAGAATGTCAGCTTCATCCATGAAATGAGTACTAAATACTGTCACTCTATTAGATTTTCTGTATTTTAGAAGATTCCAAACAATATGACGAGAACAGGGGTCCATTCCAGCTGTTGGTTCATCTAGCAATAGTATCTGTGTAAAACAGGATAGAGAGGGCAGGGAATCCTCATGAAAACTAAACTATACATATAAAATGTATGTGGACTGAAAAGCCATTAGATCTGAGTTTTTCACTCATGTGACCACTGATTTTTAAAATTATCTGGTTGGCATATGAATATTCTCCTTGATTTAGTCATAAAAGACTAATGTCTATAATAAGTGCAATAACAATCAGAAAGAAATTAAAAGCAAAACATCAAATTGCTTTTATCAGGACAATTAAATTCTGTACATGTTTCAACTGCTTATTAGAGAAATATGTTCAAGGGAACTATATTAGTTCAAGGGAAGCAATTTATTTTCAGCATATTTTAAATTTCAAAAACATTGTGATAAGGGTTGAAAGATAAATTAACATAAAGCCGGAACCCAAAGTCATCTCCAGCTGCAGCAGCAAGGGCATGTGACAGGACGGTAGGGACCAACAGGTCTCCTGGCTGCAGCTTTCTAGCCCCTTGCAAAGCAGTGTCAGCCCGTTCTGTTTCTACAGGACAGAGGACAGCACACAGGAGACACAAAATTGCATCAGCAGCAGAGTGAAAAACCTAAATTAGTCCTCTGATTTCATTCTATTTAAAAATTTTTATTATGAACTATTACAGATACATGGAAAATTATAGAGAATAGTAGAACAGCACTGTTATAGCCACCAGTGGCCATACTTTCCTCAGATCTCTTTTTAAAGAAATAAAACATTGCAGTTATAACTAAAGGCCGTCTTTTCCATTACTCTTCCTAAAGATGAACACTATCATGAAAATGTTATGTATCTGACAATAGTTTCAAAACCTTATTATTATGATTACATTTGTAATAACATACAGTATTTTATGTATGTTTAAATTTCATAATGTGGGTATATAATCTTGGTATAACCTACATTTTTTATTTAACAATTTAAAATGATCTCATCAGTGACACTAATACTTGTTTACCTTTGGATTCCCAAGAATAGCAATTCCTAAGGACAGTTTTCTTTTTTGGCCACCACTTAACTTTTTAGCTTGATTATCTTTGATAGCCTGCATGTCTAAGTCCAGTAAAACCTTCTGCACCTGTAAAAGTAAAGCATAAACAATGTTATTTTTTAAACCACATCATTTATGTAACTATCAACATTAGTTTTTAAGTGTTCCAACTTTAATATCAACTTTAAAATGTTATCTTACTACACAATTTAATTCTGACAATATTCATATATAATTTTGAAATGAGGTAAAAAGATTCCCGATGGAAAAGTCTGTTTTACTTTTGCGTGACTTCCTGGGAAGAGGATGAGTGCAAGGGCTGTACTGCATGTGTTGTGGGGTGAGGGCAGTGGCATGTACATGAAGACAGGGGGTGTGAAAAAAGGGAAGAAGAGAAATACCTATACTGAGGGACTAGTATTCTCCCAATAAAACAATGACAATTTAAAGAAATACCTACACTGAGGGACTAGTATTCTCCAAAAAAAACAATGACAATTTTATGCATGCACAAACTTTCATTCAAAATTCAAATTCTTTATAATGATTTTGTGTACTGGCTCAGAACAGGTTTTATATTTAGATTTATTACACAAGTTACTATGAAAGGCTGTTAATTTACTGGAAACAAAAGCAAAGATTTCAATATGAAAAACATACTTCTTGTATTATATTATTAGCTGGTATTCCTTTGATTGAAGCCAAAATGGATAAGTTTTCTTCGACTGTCAAAACATCAAAATGTATGTCTAACTGTGGACAAATGCCAATTATTTTTCTTGCTTCAAACATTTCGTCTATTTCTGAGACACTGTGTCCATATATTGATGCAAACCCTGAAAACAAAATGTCTTTAAGTTCATATTAAATATTAAAAGCTATACATGCTTTTATATATAATAATAATCTAGTTATTTGTACATAACAGACATATAAGGTCAGAATTAATTAATATAAATTTGGAAAATAATTTCCATACTGTTGGTGATTTACTTTCACTTATATTCCAATCTCATTTTCAAGACATTACATAATGGAACGAGCAAGGAAACAGATGCTTAATTGGTACATTATTTACACTTATATTCCAGCAACAACTTTCCTTCATTTTCAGGCATTACACAATAGTAGAGAGAACAAAGAGACATAACTGTTCCCCTGCCTGGTAGTGTCGTCTTGAGAAATAGCTTAATCTGAATGCCAGCTTCTTATGTAAACTGAATACTACTGTATCCCACATAAGAATTATTAAATCAATGTGATAATGCATGTAGGATCGTAACAAAAATCATCCATTCTTACGTAAATGTAAGATATTAAATACTACCATCAGAGAGTGACACAGTAACAGAAAAGCAACAAAACTTTAAAAGTTAAACTACATTTTAAAAGATGAAGATTTGATACATGGAAACTTGACCCTTTCTTCAGGTAAAATACTGTACTGCCACTCTCTTTGCTTACTGTGGAAATATGGAACTGCCACATTGAAATCTCACCTACACGGCAATCACAGATAAGAATTATACATATGTTTCAAATGTTGTTCTTAAAATTCTAGTATAGGAAATCATATTGACATGTATTAATCTTTCCTTTTTAACTATTGTCAGAAAATTAGAAATTTGTGTCTATTTTCTCAACCTGAAATGTCTATAGATCTCATTTAATATCCAATTAATTACCAATTTATCCTTCCTTGAAAATGAAAAATCGACACACACAATTAGAACATTTTTACTTTGTTAAACATAACTGAACCATCTTTTATTTCCTACTGAAAAACAAATGCATGTAATCAAAAAAAGATAAAACACCTTTATAGACGCAGATGTTGGTCCCAAATCACTGACAAAAATCAATCACTACATATGAGGCCTGTCTAGAAAGTATCAAGCCAATGTCAATATAATTAAAAACTTTGTGTGGCCGATACTTTTGGGACAGATCTTGTATTTCAAGAACAATTATGTTGTGACTGACACCTTAGTTAAAAATGCTAATAAAACAAGTAAGAGATTTTTTTTCATGTCAGAAAACTCTCACCATCAGAAGGTGGGCATAGTCCACAAAGAATATTCATCAATGTACTCTTTCCTGTTCCACTGTGGCCAAGTAATGCAGTAATCTGACCCTCATATATGTCAAATGACAAGTCTAGTTCAGGGGGAAAAAAAAGATTCAAATATAATTTTTATTTCTGCTGAGCTACACAAGATAATTCATTCTACTTCAGCAATCTTGAAATAACTCAATAAACTTAAAACAGGATTTAAAGTTACCAGCATACTTATGGCTACAATATTTAATAGCATATAAAATGTTATAGCATAACATTTCTTTGTTACAGTCAATGGTATGAATAATAAGGGATAAAAATGAACATTTTTGTTACATTGATTTACAGAGTATACAAAATAATGGAGGCAAATTGGTAAAGAACAAAGTACCATAACAGAAGGCACAATGGATAAGTTTCTTAGACATAATACTGATTCCACTAATAGGAAACTCAAGTACAGACAACAGTAATTCACAGTGGTGGACCTCATAATGAATAGTGGCTATATCTGGGGGAGGATGCTATTGATTGAAAGAGACATAAACAAACCTTTAGAGTTCTAGAAATATCCTCTATCTTTATCTGGGTAGTGATTATATGGGTGCATACATTTGTAAAAGACTCACCAAACTGTACATTTAAGATTTAGTCATTTTATTAACTAAGTTATAACATAAGAAAAATAAAGTTTAAAAATTAGTATTTTTAAAAGGTTAAAAATATTCAACAAAAAAAGCAAGGTAAAGAAAAACAGGATAAATGAGACAAAGAGTAGCAAATAAGATAAATGACTAAAATTTGAGTATAATAATAATCTCTTTAAATGAAAATGGACTATTCCAATTAGAAGAAAAAGATTTTCAGGTCAGATTTGGAAACTACAATAACAACTATACAGCACTTAAAAAAGAGACACCTTCAAAAATAGATTGAAAGAAAAAGGGTGAAAAAACATGTATCATGTAATCACTGGACTAAAGGAAGCCCTAACTCTGAGTATAGTTTATGTATTTAATTGCATGGTTTGAAAAATACGTAAAGGAAAACAATGACAGCCCTAGCTGATATGGGCTCAGTGGTCTGGGTATCATCCTGAAAACCGAAATCAAAATGTTTACAGGTTAGGTTCCTAGTCGCCACCTGTGGGCAG